>JABFPJ010007209.1:0-10166 GCA_022817425.1 Gryon sp. ZL-2020 | reverse complement strand
TCGTGTAACTAAAGAGTTTAGTAAATTATACATTCTCATTTGAACTATATATATTTAGTCATATCAAATATACAATCTAGTCGGACGATAACAATTTTATTATTTAGTTTTCTCAACTAGGTTTTATTTAGGCTAACTAGGGCATTATCCTCAGTGTGTATATATATATATATAAAGATATGTTTGACGCTAAGAATATATTTCTAGCAAACATTTAAAAGAAAATATATTTTTTATATATTGAGTATATATATTTCAAAAATATATGTAAAATTAAAGGAAAAACATATATTCAATATGTATAATATATATTTAATGTATATATTTTTAATATATATTTAAAATATATTTGTATATATGATTTATATATTTAATTTATAAAAAGCGGCAAAAATTATCTTTTATTCATTACTGCTAAATTCTTATATATCAAAGTTTAATTTTAAAAGCGTATATAGTTTTTGACCAAAAAAAAGTTTTAGGTTATATTTTAAAATTTACTCCCTATTACTATTTTTACTTTTTTTTTTTATTTACCCCCTACTACTAATTAACTCCCCGAGTAAAAAGTATCATATATTCTCCAAATTTTATGGATTGTATATAGAGCACATAATGAAAATATATATTAAGCATATATTAAGTATATATGTGGACCATTCACGAACCACATATTGATTATATATTGACCGTATATTGATCATATATGTATGGATAACATATATGGATAACTTTTGTAAAGTAATGCGAATATATCATTCATATATAAAAAAATAACTTTTTCTCACTCGTGTATCTAAACACATCTTTTCTTGTCTCAAAAGTGGAACAAAAGTTGCACTTTACCTTTCTAGAGATGAACAATAGGCATAGAAAGTCACTTTCCTCCCTCGGGACAGAAAGTGCTACTTTTAGCCCACTTTTCGAAAAAGAAAAGACCTTTTCGGAAAATAGAAACTTTTTCGGTTTGAGACAGATTCAAGTTGTTTAATTTCTAAAAGAGTGTTTTCCTCCCTTGAGAAGAAAAGTGTTTTCCTCCCTCGGGAGAACGTCCATTTGTCAAAGGAAAAAAAGTTGTATTTTTGATGCACGAAAAAAGACATTTTTTTATTTTTTACTATTCATAACTATACTATATATATCCCAATTTTCAACATTTACATTGCAATAAAATGAGAATATATTGAGCATATATTAACCATATATGGACCATACACGGACTATATATTGATCATATATTGACCATATATGGATAACTTTTGTAAAGTAACACCAATATATGGTTCATATATGAAAAATATGCAAACATATATGGTCAATATAGTACCATACATAGGCCATATATAGTACCATATATATAATCAATATATTAACAGTATATAATTTGCTAAAAATAATATGTTGTCAATATATTAAAAATATAAGAAAAATATATTATCCTTTTTATGAAGATCTTTAAATTCAACTATCATAGAATTATGAAACGAAAAATAGGCTTCTTTTTACAAGTAACGAGATTTTGTGCGTGGATAAATAACGGTATTTATATGTCATCTTTTGTTTAAAGGTTATTCAAAATGCAGAATTTAAATATTGCTTGCAAATAATATATCTAAAGGCGTGGGTTAAGTGACGATGACCTGCGCCTTGCACCGATCGTCGCATATAGACTTCTTCTATATATAATAAGTGCGAAGACATTTTCAACCTCCAGATATTAATGTACAGGGAGGAAAAGAGCATCTCAACCGACCCAGCCCAGCGTGTATTGTCAAAGAGGCGAGACTTTTGGATATATGGATGGTTTCAGCGTATTTACATATTAAGCTGGCATACACGCATTATATAACGAGCCGATCGGCTTATGCTTTTTATCGTTCAACCATAAATGTTACATTGACAAAACAATGTACGACATTTACACAAAAAATTTCAAATGAATGGTTATTAATAATAGACGCTGTTTCTTTGTTAATTTAAATTACTATCAAGATGGTAAAATGTTTTATTTTCGTTTAAATTATTTTAATTATTTTAACAGGGTTCTGTGCAGGCTTGCCCTTTTAATTTACAAAGACATTTAAAGTTTATATGAAGGTTAAACATGGGTCCTTATTAATTACCTATTACGTTTTACCTAAGTTGGCCATAACAATACCTAGTTAGGCAGACCTAAATATATGAAGATAAATTTAAATATATTTCTATATATAATTAATAATAATAATGCTGTATAATAAATAAATAATAAAAAAAATAAAATAAAATTAAATAAATAATAAATATATTTAAATATATTTTGAAATATATTTTGTTCGACGACGAATATTACAAAATTTCAGATACCTTCAACAAAATGTTGAAAATGTAAAAATGTTGAAATGTAATATGTGTATAGTAATTTTTGAAAAACACTTTTTATCGATTTTTTGTATTTACGAACAATGTTAACAAGAGTAGCAGTGTTTGATTAGTCATCGCAAAGTGTGATAAAATATCATGTTGATTCTGCGATTCGCGCGCGATATCAGCTTTCAATTTAGATACTCTTATAATGCATTTGTAAACAAGTTTATTGCTTTGCATATAATTGCTCCTTGCTTCATAACGTCTCACTTATCTGCAAAAATAAAAAGAAACTTTTGCACCGAATCAAAGGAACGATTAAAATAGTTACCCAAAGAATGGTCTCAGCAAATAGTTTACTGAAAGTCAAAGTGTACGAAAGTAACAGACCGTCTTTATAAATTTGCTTTCGAATAAATGATAGTATCTTAAGAGACTTTTTTTATGTTTCTTTGCTCGTACAGAAAAAATTGTAAAATATTTTTTTATATATATTATATAAAAGTTATATATATATATTATATAACTTTTTACATAACAAATATGCAAAAGTTATATAATAGTTGAAATATATATTTTATGTTAAATATATTTGAAATATATTTTATATATTTAAAATATATTTAAAATATATGTACATATTTAAACATATAACTATTTTTTTATATATATATTTCTGAAACCCCAGCAAAACGAAAAATATATTACGAATATAATGTTAATATATTCTTAATACACTTTTTCTATAAATATATATTCTTAATATATTCATAATATATCCGTAATAGATTCTCAATATGTTTTTGATATATTCTTAACATATTAATAATACAATCATAATGCGTTTTTAATGTACTCTCAATATATTCATAATATATTTTTGATATATTTAAAAAATGCTCCAAATTTCCTTTTTTGGCATTATATCGTGAATATATTTTTAATATGTTTCTATATTAAACAATATATTTAAAATATATTAAGTATATATTAAGAATATATTAAAAATATATTTAGAATTTTTTACAGTATATTCAAAATATATTTTTCGTTTTGATAGGGAAAATATATGTAAATATATATTAATTATGTAAAAAATATATTACATTATTATATTATATTATAAATATAACTTTTTGCCGAAAATATATCTTATATCTTTCACATATATTACTGAATATATTTCAAAATATATTTTCGTTCCTACGGGTATACGACTAAATAAATGAATCGACGATGATGAGTTAAATGTGTACAGTCAAGTCCACAGAATATCTTGAATACATATTTTGTGAGAGTGAATTAATTTGTATGCGAGAATTATGGGAAAAAATACACCTTGCTCGATCATCCTAATAAGAATAGAAGTAGTTTGAACCCAAAGAAAAAAAAATGAAGAAGTTTCTCTCGAATCAGGGCAATTTTGAATTTAAATGGACGTTTAAGTACAATAAGAAGCGGACACAAATTTGTCAAAGTCATGTATTTGTATTGAATTTTCTTTTATGTGACAATAATTAAAATTACGGGTTTTGAATGGACGAAATTATGACTAGACAAATTATACATTTTCGATACTTTTCTCATTTTGTATTATTAATTGTACAAAAGTGTATTGAATTCATTTTTTTCAAATACATTTTAATCGTTTTGAATTTCTATCTGATAAGCAAATCTCTAAAAAACTTTAAAAAGAGTATAAAACGTTTTATTCGTTTTATAAATTTTTTATTATAACTGCATGTATTCTCAAATATCAATATATTCTATGAATAGGATTAAAGTCCCAAAGGTATTCTCAATTAGAAACCAATATTTCGAAAAACGTAACCAATTTTCCTGGCATTGTTGTCCCAACACTGGTCCATCAAGATAGCAGTAATGTCTCTCGGCAAACAAAACAAACGTTGGACTGAGGAAAGGCGTCAGTCTGATCTCTAACGAGGCTATTTTGCGAGATGACGATTGAGGAATGTGATCGGCTTGTTTGAAAGGTGAAGCAACGCATTGGCACCTAGGCACCTGTCGGACCCCGTTGGTTCCGAAAGCCAAAGTAATTCGGTCCTAACGGGACCGCAGTTTCTCGGGGCCAACATTTCATGCGAAACCATTTTAAGCATTTTGGTGAAACGTTTCTTTGTCAATCTCAGATTCTACAATTCCATTATATCACTGAGGCATTTTTGATAGTATTTTTTTTTATGATTAGAGTAAAGTTTAGCATTATGAATACCAATTACCGGATTTCATGTGAAATCTAAAATTGGTAGATAAAATACATTTATGCAATGTGTACGTTTTATTAATCAATATTTAAAATTATTTATCTCTAGTAAAAAGGATTATATATGGTTCAGACATAAAACATATATTAATAATTTATTATATTCGAGTATATATTATTCATGTATAATGAATATACTGACAATATATTTACTATATATGGACCATATATGGACCATATATAGACCATAATGTATATTGATTATATTTAAAAACTTTCGTAAAATGTTAATACATTGTCAATATATGCTTCATATATGGAAAATTTGTAAATATATATAATCAATATCTCAGTACATTGTCAATATATTGACCATATATGGACTATATATCGACCATATATGGATCTAAATATATATTGATTATATTTCATAGGTTTTATAAAGTGTTAATACACTACCAATATACGATCCATATATGGCAAATATGTAAATATATATGGTCAATATCTTAGTACATTGTCAATTTGTGATGAATATAGTGGCAATATATAAACAATATATGAGTTGCTGCATAATATATTGTCAATATATTAACAATACATGGACAATATGTCATATTTTATATGCGGGATTTTTCAAAGTATATACCTACATTAATATTAAAAAGTATTTATATTTAATATTACACTAACATTGAAGAATGATTTAATATCAACAATATTCATTATTTATATATGGACAAAATCAAATTTAGTTTTCAACAAATTGGGACATTTTTAATAACATGGAACAAAAAAAATTGGGACAAAACTCGAGTAAAAAAAGAACGATATATATATATTTTCCATCAATATATGATCAATATTAAATCATAAATATTTATATTTTATAAAAATTTTAATTATATGATATAAAGTTGATCATATATTGATAAGTATTTCACGATCCATCCATATAATATTATTATTTCATATTATATAAATCATTATTTCATTATAATTTCTTTATACTGAAATTTGAATCGTCCTTTGAATCACAAATCGATTAAATATCAATCAAAAAAGATCACATGCAGTCTCATAAAAAAAATCAAAATTTGATCCAAATTTGATTTGATTTTCCGATCAAAAATTAATCGAAAAATTGAACGTTCTTTATCTACTCGAGAAATATCGAATGAATTTATAGAAACTTTATTTTATTTATAACAAAACAATTTAATTAAAAAAAAATAATTCAACATTCGTTAAAAACATAATACTCATTAATATTTTGTTATTTGACGAAGACATAATCAGTGGACTTATTTTCGCATCTCTGATTTCACATAGGAATCTTAGTTAATAATATGAGAAAATATCTGCATCGTGATATCAAATCAGGTTAGTTCAACGAATGACATGAGTCGTGTGTTGAAAAATGTGTACACCCTGGAAGCGAGCGAGTTTCTCCAGGAATGCTGCGCTGAGACATTCAATCCAGACGCGTCATAGTTTGTGCGCCGGCTTCTCGATGACGGATTTCGCGCAGTCAGCTCGTGTTGCGAATTATTTCCCAAAGAGGAGCACGCGCGACAGAAACTCTAGACGATTTACAACGCACGAACGAGAGGCGTGTCGCAAACGATGGCTCGTGATATATCGTCGCCACGATAATGTAAATAGACTGTCTGCTTCGCGGACGACAGAAAACGTCCACGTCGACTCAAATGACACCTACATATTTGCATATCAACGCCAATTTTCTGCAAAATCAATGAACAACCATTTTTTTAATGATACGATTATAAATATATACGAGAAATGATACATATGATTGTTAAAAATCATCGTAATTTTAAGACTGTAAAATAGTACTTTTCGCTAGGGATGGGCGATTATTTGAAAATAATCGATTATCGAATAATCGATTAATCAAAAAATCGATTAATCGATATCGATTACTTATAATCGATTAATCGATATCAATTACTTAAAATCGATTAATCGATTTTTGATTAATCGATTTTTAATTAATCGATTAATCGATTTTTTTATTAATCGATTGATCGATTTTTTTATTAATCGATGATTTTAATATTCGATTAATCGATTTTTCTTATTAATCGATTAATCGATTTTTGATTAATCGATTAATCGATTTTTAATTGATCGATTAATCGATTTTTGATTAATCGATTTTTTAATCGATTTTTGGATTAATCGATTGATCGATTTTCTTATTAATCGATTATTTTATTATTCGATTAATCGATTTTTCTTATTAATCGATTAATCGATTATTCGATAATCGATTATTTTCAAATAATCGCCCATCCCTACTTTTCGCAACTAGGGAGAAAAGTTACACATTTTGGACGAATTCAGTAATTTCGTTTCAGTCGAATTACATCGTTTTTTTTAATGTGTTTTTTGTTGTAATGTTTTTTTAATGTGTCGAAAGTAGGACTTTTCTTCCCGGAAAAGTGGGAAGAAAATGACGCTTTCTCTCCCGAGGGAAGCAAAGTATTTGTATTCCTTAAGTAATGGAAATTTACTTTTTCTTACATATGTATCGAAAACACGTCTTTTTTTCCTCAAAAGTGGGATGAAAGTGGGACTTTGTGTCCCTAGGGAGGCAAAGGTCTTTTCTTCTCTATGGGATAAAATTAGCACTTTTCCTCCCTAGGGATAGAAAGTAACTTTAGTGATGGAAAGTAACTAGAATTAAATTTTTTTTTCTATCATTTATTTACGTTATAAAAATACTTTCCCTCCCGAGGTAGAAAAAGTGCCACTTTCGTCCCACTTTTGAGGGAAGAAAAGACGAGTTTCGGTGCACGTATGAGAAAAAATACATATCGATAGATTGGTAAGAAAAAATATGGTCCTCAACTAGGGAGAAATTGCTGATTCGACTCGGCAACTTTCCTCCCTAGTTGCGGATTATACCATTTCTTCACTCTAATTTCACATAGGAATCTTAGTTAATAATATGAGAAAATATCTTCATCGTGATATCAAATCAGGTTAGTTCAACGAATGACATGAGTCGTGTGTAGGGAGAAAAAGCGCCCTTTTCCTCCCTAGGGAGTTTTCGGAAAACGGTATCGAATATATTCTGAAATTCATTTCCCTTGTTGCGTAATATACTATTTCCTCCCTAGGAAAGGATAGTAAGAAAAGAAGATTTCCATCCCTAGAGAGGAAACTTGTAAGTTTTAGGTATTTTTAGATGTTTTCATTCGTAAATTTTTGTTCATTTACGGAATACAAAATAAAAAATAATAAAAAGTAAAATAAGAATCTTAAAAAGAATATATGAAGAAATATCATATATATTACTAATATACATGTATGGTACGATATTGACCATATATAATTTTATATGTTCCATATATGGACTACAGACATTGCATTAGCACTTTACAATAGTCATCCATATATGGTCAATATATGGCCCATATATGATCAATATATTGTCAATATGTGGTCCATATATAGTAAATGTATGGTCAATATACTGTCAATATATGGTCCATATATGGTCAATATATGATTTCTTAAATAAAATATTGTTAATATAAGTTTTATATATGGACATTATTTGCATGTTTTTTTATATATGAACCATATATTGGCAGTGTATTAGCAGTTTACAAAAGTAATCCACATATAGTCAGTATATGGTCCATATATAATCCTTTATACTAAGGAATATAAACAATTGTTAATGAATAGGAAAAACAAAAAGTATTATTTTCGGCTACTTTTAAAAAGTGTGAAAAATGATGTTTTCCATGAACATACGATAAAAAGGAACTGCTCTTGCCTTTCATTAATGTCTTTTCTTATACATTCGCAATAATCTGTCATTCGTTTGTGATTTGGACAGAAAAAGTTGACTTTATCGTTGAAGTTAAGCGAGATGCCTTGTCAATTGTCTCATGATCCGTCTGCATGATTTTGCAATTGCCTATATAATACTTCGGGTAGTAATGTCTGTCGACAGGTGGGGTCTCGTAGGACGATCATGCTTTATAGCAATTCCAAGCGAGCCTCACCCATTATACGCCTTGATACAGAGCATCAAATATACCATGAGATATAAATAATCGATTAATGTGCACGCAGTCGTGATTTGTTGAAACTGATTCTGTTTAGAGTTTAATCTAATTCAATTGTAGAATCATTGATACTATATCATGTCAAATACAACTACTATAAATAAAAGTAATAAGCTGGCTAAATTTATGCCTTTTCTTCAATCCAACAAAAAAAATCACTAAAAACTTGGAATTTCCACATTATTTATTATAAATACATTCAAGAACAATCAGTTGACAATATTTTATGTCACTTTTAAAAGAATTTGTCACTTTTATATGTTTTATGAATCATATATATAATTTCTTTTCATTTTTTCCACTCAATATATATATATATGTATGTATATAATAGAGTCAGAGAATGAAATCAAATAATAGTCTAACGGATTCAGAGGAACCTGTCGTAAGACATTTCAATTATTAATCCATAATTAGACTAATCCGTGAAATTTTTGTACATAAAAACAGTGCTTCTTTCATGTTAAGTTTCTAACAATAAGTCGTCGAACGATTATAAGGCTCGTTAAACTCGAGACAGCCGCCGACGCGCGATGATCCAGCAACATTTTTCAAATGACCAAATATCTTTCCGACGGACGTCGTTACTGTATTCCACTTTTTTTTCTTTCTTACATTCTTTTGAAAGTCAAATTTGACATCAAATTGGACTCAATTATTTGAACAATTATGGTATTAACATTAAATTAACATTTGGTAAGAAGTTAATTAAGTGTACTTTTAAATCCTTTTTTCTTTTTCTGTCGAAATTACATTTTTATATGAAATTAAAGTAAATTTGGTATTTTATCCTTAAATAATTAATTTCACGAAACAATTAACTTTCTCTTTTTTTTCTTAAGTGGAAAACCATCAATTATTATCATAACTGTTCATAATTGAAAAAATCGTAAAATATTAGTAAACAAGTATCCCACACAGTCCAAAATATGTCCAAATATGTTCTTATGATATGTATTCATTAATTTGAATATATCGAAAATATGTACTAAAATACATATCTTTGAAAGACATATATATGATATATAAAAAAAGTATGAAAAATATATATTTCGCAGCTATATCTTTTAAAACATAAAAGTTATATAAAATATAATATAAGTATATAAACCCAGATATATATGATTATATATAATCCGTATATATATCGTTTCCATATTTTTTATACACTAAGAAAAATAACTTACAATAAATTACTGTTTAAACAGTAACTTGACCACAGAATTGTCATTAACCGAATAAATTCTGTCAAAAACTGGAAAATTTACTTTCTGAACACAAATTTTTATTGAATTTTTTTTTATTTCAAGAATTTTTGTGCATAAAAGGAAAATTTTTACTGTTTTTAACAGGAACTTTCATGTTAATGAGAATTCTGTGGTCAAGTTACTGTTTAAACAGTAATTTATTGTAAGTTATTTTTCTTAGTGTATATATGCAAAATATGTAGCATTATATATATATAAAAGATCTCTCATCCAATATATATC
>JABFPJ010007208.1:0-10168 GCA_022817425.1 Gryon sp. ZL-2020 | reverse complement strand
TTATAAATTGATGAGTAAATTATAATTTATTAACTACAAAGCAAAAATAGTTATAATAGTTCAATATACAAGGCGAAACGAAATTATGATTTATAATCACTGTTTTTTAATTGTTGAAAATACTTTTATTAGAACAGTTTATAAATTATTCCAATGAAAATCAAATAAAAAGTTATTTTAGTTGCAATCGAACTATTGTTCTGCTTATTTAACTACAACAATACGATAATTTTACCTATTATGCTACCGATTATGGGTCATTTTATAATAAATATTATCAATAAAAGTTGATTAATTATAATTAATAGACCTTTATTGATAAAATTTACCCTAGTACAAATTGAAATCAGGTTGAATTGTGAGCCCAACATGGAAAACACACTACCATAGCGGGCCCTGAACTGTTTAAAATTGTTAATATAATTAAAGAAATTTTCTTCTTTTCAAATTTGGACTACGTCAAATATTTTTCGTCACTCGAGAAGGAAAAGCGCCCTTTTCCTCCTTAGGGAGTTTTCGGAAAACGGCATTTTAGGCTTTGTTTGATGAATTTAATTAAAAATAGAATATATATGTATGTTCTGTTTTTTCTGGTATTTATATATATATATTCTGGTATATTACGTATACCAAGAGCACTGTTTCCCGAGATGCGTACAGTGCTTTTCATATCTAGGATCAGGGCAGAAAAGTATTTTTTTGCCTATATTGTAAGTATGAAATAGTATACACTGTGAAAAAAAGTGTTTCATTTCAAACATTTTTGTGTCATTTTGAAAACATTTAGAAGTGTTTCAAAAGCGCCAAAATGCTATATCAAATGCGCCAGAATTTATGTATTAAATGCGCCAATAAAAATATGTAAATTATTTAAATTGTATAAATTGTATTGTTAATAATAAAGAGGATAGTAGGCAGGTAGCCTATAAAAGATTTTTTCCAAGATTCTCATACTTATAACCATTGCAATGTATATTATCAATATACTGTCATTATATTAATAATATAATGCCCACATATGGCTCATATGTGGTTCATATACGGCCCCATTTGACTCATATTTTGCTAATATATTGCTCGTATAATTGTTTTGGGATCAATATATTGACCATATATTAATATTATATGGTCATATATGGGCAATATATTAAAAATATAATTTTAAAATATGAACAATATATTAACAATGTATAATAAAAACCTTTTTAGTTTACTACAATAATAATAAAAGGTTTTTAGCTACTATTCACACTTTATTTACTAAAATCTTAAGAGGAGGTTTTACCTTTTCAACATGAAAAAATACTAATTATATGATTCTTTTTCTCGGTTTGGAAGAAAGATATTGCATTAATTCATTTTGCATACACGAAAACAACTGATGACATATTATAAGTCAAGAAAAATTTCATGAATAAATACTCAATAGTTTTTATTTATATTTACTTAAAATTGTGTTATTATTAGACAAAAATACTTTTACATATCATAAGTAAAAGAATGAGATTTAAGGTATTGATTACTTCTGCTTCTTAAAATTATAATTAACAATAAGTTAACGAATATGGAGCAATATTTAGTCAAAACTTTATGGATAATCACTGAAGTTTTGACTAACGAGCAGCGACTCAGAGTATAAACAAAGCTAGCGCATGACATCACGTGAGTGCTTCAATTCGTTCTGGATTGGCCGTTAGTCAAAACTTCAGTGATAATCCATAAAGTTTTGACTAAATATTGCTCCATATTCGTTAACTTATTGTTAATTATAATTTGTCTATTTTAAGTCTTGACTAAAAATGTCTTAAGTCCCATTCACTAACGATCGAACAAATGTTTACTTTTCATTGCTTAAGATTTAAAGAATATACTTCTATAGCTCTTTTGTATTTATCCCTAAAACGGTTTTTTAGAATAAAACGAACAAAATTTAGTGATTAAAAGATACATTTTTTCCCTAGGAGAAAAGGCAGTCTGGATATAGTATGGATGCAATCTGGATACACTTTGCCAGACTATATCCAGACTAATTTTTCCACGCGGGTTGTTTTCATTAACCAACAAAAACTTTTAAATACACTAGCCTCTTACTGTTAATATGTCAATTGTCAACAGTTGTTTCCAGAAATGGGCAAAAATAATTACCCAATTACTTATAATAAATTTAACAAATTGGAAAAATATTATACATTTTGAAAATAAATGAAAACTTTGTTGTTATTTGGCAAGTTGTAGAGACAAATAAACAAATAATTCTATTTATGATCTTACTTTTGCTAAGTTTCAATTTATAATTTTATTTTATTTACAAAAGTAATGGTTAATTAAAAATTCAATTACTTTTCAATTACTTTCTGAATTAAAATCCATATTTTTCACTTGTTTCACTAATAATAACTATGGTACCTCTATTTTTAGTTGAAGACAGTTCTTTTTTATAAGATAAATATGCAATTTTTTACTACTTGATTGTATTATTTTTAATAATTATTGAATATGTGGTTTAATTGATTAATGGGGTTGCCCATCTCTGGTTGTTTCAGTGTAAGATTCATTATTCTTTGTATAGCAACGCTATATTTTTTCATACAATTTTCTTTTGTAACAAAATAAAGTCCTGAATGTGGTACCCTGGTACAAATGACTTAGATTTTCAGGTTAAAAAATCATATGCTGAAATAGTACGTAAAGTGCAACAGGAAAACCATATAAAATATATGAATTTTCATATAAAACTTGTGCTGAGTTATTATGATTTTATGTGACTTTCAATCGACTAAATAGTCACATGAAACCATACTAATTCAGCAAAAGTATTCCATATACAATATGTGAACTTTCATATAAAACTTATGCTGAACAATTATGATTTTATGTGACTTTAAAATCATAATAATTCAGCATAAGTTTTGCAAGAAAGTTCATACATTGTATATGGTTTTCCTGTTGCATTTTACGCAATATTTCAGCATAAAATTTTTTAGCCCGAAAATCTAAGTCACTTGTACCAGGGTAACGTGATATAACGTAGCGTATCGTAAGTTCGTCTAAAACACAAAATCGAAATAGGTTATTGTTTTTTAACAATTTTTTGAGGCTATAAATATAAAAAAAAAGTAAATTTTTTATTAGGACGTAAAAATGGCGACTGTTTGAAAAATTAATGTAACTTTTCAAATACAATTTTCATGTTCAAACAGCTGCCGTTACGTTTTTTTTAAACAAATAATTATCAAAAATTTTGTTTAATATTTATGGGGCTTTTGATTGACAGCCAATGTAACTTGCCCATTATGTATGTTCCCAAACACAACAGGTTTTTCGAAATGATATTGATTCGATATCGACAATATTACTGATTTGCGATATTGATGCAATATTCCGGAATTATTGTATCAATATCGAATCGATATGTGAATGTCCGCTCAGTTGATATCGAATCGATGTTAATAATTCAATCATCGAATGAAGCTCGATACAATGTCTATATAATATTTGTTTAATATCGATAATCTTACATTAAATATGTGTTGATATTGTTTTCATATGGATTTAATATCGACGGCATTGTATCGAGCTTCTATCGATGATTGAATTTTTAACATCGATTCGATATCGACTGAGCGGACATTCACATATCGATTCGATATTAATATAATAATTCCGGAATATTGCATCAATATCAAATCAATAATATCGTCGATATCGAATTAATATCATTTTGATGAACCTGTTGTATTAGGGTATAAAAGAAAAAGAAAACCGTTTAAGTGTAGATTTGAACGCTAATTTTTTTAATTTTCATAGATAACATTTTATGAATAATTTAGCATAAGACACATTCATCGAATAAATTTTGCTTACATTTTTCTCAAAAATACTGTCTACACTACTAGTGGGCTTTACAACGTATTCGTAATCTGATAATGATAAATCCTATATTTTTGTATAATAAAAAGTTGGTAGCACCTTAAAGTTGGCTTTTTTTTACCATCAACAACATTTTCTAAGAATGTTGATTTTTTATTCAGACTTCATAATATAACAACATTACATAAATATTGAAATAATGTTAATTTTGTATTCAGACAATTATATTAGATTAATAATTATTGTCTATTAATTAAACGTTGAATCAATATTATACTGTCAATATTGTAATAATATTGAATTCATGAGTCGTCGATATTGATTCAATATTGAGTCCACAAAATCATCAATATTGAATCAATATTAAATCGATTGATATATTCCCTTGGGGACAATTGAAACAAAAATAATACTAAAATCCCAAACGTACTGTCCACTTCTCTTAAGGTGATTCCGCAAGCTCATTTGTTTACATTAAAACCTATTTGATTTCTATAATTTAAAATTAATCCAGCAATTCTTCGAGAATAGGAAATTGCTTAAATATCAATTTAGGATAATAGATATAAATTAATTTTTGCACAATAATCGAAATGATTTTGAATATTATAAAGCCTTACCATATTTCAGAATTTATCTTTCTTAAGAATAATTCGTATTTTGTAACAATTGCAAAAGCAATTTTTCCAAAAAGCAATCTTTCTCGAAAGTGAAGTATAAAAGACGAGTAAAATTCCAAAGCAATGATAACTTTTACATGTTCAATGAGCCATCGTCAATGACAAAGACATCTCTCGTTTCTTTATCATTTCAGCGAGATGGATTAAACCGGTAGGCCTGGTTGGAAGCATATTTTTGCTGGTATAAGTTCGGGACAATGTTTTCGACAATTTTTGCCGTGTGTCCCGTGATTATTAGAGCGGTAGGGATGGCGTTGGCCGTATGGCGGCGCTGCCACCGACGCAACCGACAGCCGACAGGTGTCCGCGGCAGTGTCGCGGCGGCCGCTCGCGAGGTTAGGCACGTTGCGAGCCGCTCGCTTATCTCGACTTTCTTCAACATCAACTTAACTGTCGGCTATTTTAGTGATTTCTAGTCGAGAGCACTAGCGTTCGCGTACTTTTGCAATTACAATTGTGTGTGGCTTTTTGTGAATTTATATATATCTATATATGTGAAGAGCGCACGCGTAGCGCCGGTAATAATGACGTGCTCGTGGTCGCAGACATCCTGAGGAGAGGACGTCGCGTAAAGCCGAACCAGTTTGGAGCAGAAAACGCGTGTCCTGCGCGTCGAACGTGCATTTGACGCGCAGACTCCTTCTGATCCTTCGTGGTCCTTACCTCTTTCTCCTCCCACCCGCGTTGAATAACTTTTAACATTGTCTATGCGCATATGCGAGCCGGTGTTTTTCTTTTTTCTGCACAAAGTACAACAGGTACAAATGTTAAAGGAAAAACGCAAAAAAGATTAAGAAAGGAAGGAAAAAATATCATCACTCAAACTGTTAGCCCCGACGAAGCTGAACAACATACGAAAGGTTGGGAAAGAACAGTTGCGACCTTGCGTTCACCAAAGTTCACGCTGTCGATTCGAAGAAACGCACGGTTAACACGGAAGATCATTTATGCTTGTTGAGGCCTCGTGACTGCCGCAAACAAATCACACTTTGGGCATTGAAAAACGACTGTGTGTGTTTGAGCACACGCTACAAGCCGACAATTTCGGAGCAACATTGCACAAGCGAACGGTGCTTTATTCGCCATTGACTGTTTACTGTCAGTGCTGCATATACAGCACATATACTGCATATACAACAGGCTTCATATACAGCTGACAGCAAGTCTTTCACTTATTGTCCTTTGTACGTTTTAAGAAAAACGTGTTGCTCCGAAATGTGCAAGTATGTAAATTAACTTTTCCTTCTTTAGTTTTCTGTACCGTGAATTGACAACAAAGTGATGATAACACAAAGAATAATGCAATTGAATTGCATTTGTTATATATGTGTTTCCTCGAAAATCGACAGATTGAATGGCGGCAATAATAAATATTTACGATTGGATCGTTGGAGAATACTCAGTAGACCGTAATCTGAGAGAGTATATTTAATTGACAGATATAAAAATTGTTTACCTGTGACAGCATATTTGGATACTTTTGAAATGAAATTGAGTTTTATCTTAAGTTCCTTTTTTGCAATCATTTGAAGAATTAATATGAAGAGAATATTTAATTTATGTATTTTTACAATTTAATCTGCTGAAATTTACTTTACATATATATTTATATATATCAGTGAATTGAATAAAGCGATAAGTGAGTTGGAGTAGTGAACCATTGAAATTATGTTAATCGCTTTGTAAAACCAACATTTCGCAATCAACGTCAAACAAATTTTAAACGCTGCGACACCGAAGTTGAAACGCAAACATATACGTATTTATTATTCTTTATTACACCTTAAATACGCAATTACAAGTATACAAAAAAAAAAAAAAAAAAAAAAAAAAAAAAAAAAAGAAAAAAAAAAAAAAAAAAGACTGACAAACTTGTGACACTGCTAAATCTCGTTTGCATTTGAATTTTATATTCATATAACAGTATATTAAAGAACAAATGAGAGACACAGCCATTCGAATTAAACAAAGTCAAATCATTTTTCATTGATCTCATTTTATTAGATTACAATCAAAATGATATTCGTTGTTGCTCGACAAAATAATAATCACTCTCAATAATATCTATTGAAATCTTGTTAGAGGAGGATTTATTTATTGTCCCAATCGATCACTGTTGAGCAGTGACTGGAATAGTTTTGTTTTAATTAATAAAGACAAAGGCTTAATTGTATATATTTCAATTATAATTCAGTTTGTATAGATAATCACAAAACCCCCGTAATAATTTGTCAGAAACAAAAGCCAGTTGCTCCAATTGTGTGAATCAGTTGTATAAAAATCGATATACGTACCTTTGTGCACGTATTAATTGCATAATGAATCATTGGATTGTTTTAATATTTATAAAATCGTGTATACTTGCTTTGTTTCACTACTGGCTAAGTGGCTAAGGCTGTCATATTCGCATTCGGGAGGTAGTGACCGGCCACTCTGATCAGGTTTTTCGTGGTTCCCTGTATCAAATAGGCAAATGCTGGATGCGCTATTAAAGTCGAGCCACGACTTTAATAGCGCATGACTTTAGTCGAGAGAAAAGAATTGTTTGTATACAAGTCTCATGTCTAATATTTGTGTCATCGTCCCTCCCCCCCCCCCGTATACGCAGATAGGCGTCAAAACGGGTGTAAAGTGTTTTTTTTTGTATACTTGTTTTGTTTCACTATGATTTCTATCTGAAACAATCGTCATTTATTTGCAATGAAAAATATAGCTCATCTTTCTGCGGGCTATTAATATTTCAGATTTAAGATATGCCTGATTGACGTCACAATGAAAAAGAAAAGTTTCGTTGATTAAATGAAATCATTTAGATGTATATATTTTGAAATAAATTTGGATACAATAATATCAAAAAATAAGTTTCAATAAGAAAAATTATTCCATTGAAAAATTAATAAAATATATATTTGTTTATGTGTATTTGCGTTCATTTCGTTGTCTAAATAAAAGGCCGTGTTTCATTGGATGTTAGCTTTTAAACAAGCATTAACACGTTAAGAGTCATAACAAAATAATAAAGCATAAATAGACATATTTTCTTGTGAAATATAACATTGACTTTATAATTTTCGGAGCTGTGTCAACGTTCAAATTTGTTGTTTGCAAAATTATTTATAGAGGCGCGCTTTCTTACGTAAGAAGATTTATATGACATTCATGGGGTGGTACAATAGAATCCTGCGCTGAAGTACTGATACCGCCACTTTTTAAAACGCCTCTCGCGCTCCCATATCGCTGACGTTTGCTCACTCGGGGGACTATATATGACGCGATGGGTTTTGAACAGTACGTAATTCAAGTAGCGCTGAAAACCGACGCAATTTCATTATCGCCTATACGAATACTCACGTGCGATATATTTGCAAGCCGATACCGCGCTGCTTAGCGCCTTTTCTTTTTTAAATTTCTTACTAACAAGCCGGAAAGAAATGTATAAAATTGTATGTGATAACGGCAGCAAGCACGCTCGTTTCATAAATCACTCGAATCAAAATTCGTGAAATTGAAAAGACGGATTGGAAAATTATACGCGCAAAATTGTTCTTGACTTTGTAAATGGCAAATACAGTTTGCAAGTCGACATTTCACACATGGAGAATAAAACTAAAATGCATTATAAAATAATGTTAAACAGTATTGCAATTTTATATTCAATGATGAGTTGTTGCTTTTCATTATTGAATAATAGGGTAAAAAGTAAGATACAAACTTTTTTTTACAAAAGAGAAAAGTGTTTGAATATATGTTAAACAAAGTTTATGGTATTATTATGTTACATGTTTTAGTTTGGTAAAATTAAAAAATCCTTATCCCTGTATAAATGCTGAAATTATTTTCTTTTATGCGTAATGGATTAATAAATGTCTGGAAAATTTGCACAATTACAATTATTGTATTCTGAAGCCATTACTAGCAATTTTGAGCATCATACTTTACATTCGTAGACAATTTATTTACAATTATAATAAAAGCCGGAACTGCAAATTAACTTTACCACAATGTACGCTAACATTTACTCTTAATTATTTTGCGTTTATGTGGAAAAAGAATGAAAGAAAAGACGAAGCAAGGAAAGGGAAGTTGGCGGGAAGAACAAAAAATGTTGAACCTTCTAGAAGTGCGGCAACTTATCATCATTAATATGAATCTAATTGCATTGATTTGCATATAATGTGTACAGTTCGAGTTCGATTTTTCTAGAGCTTTATTGAGCTCATCGTATGCGCGATTCGCACGCGCAAAACATATATGCGCTCAGCTTGGGTTCATAAATTGTGAAGTGCGTATTGCGAGAGTTCGATTTAATGTGATACGCTAAAGACGATCGTGCATCGCTTCGATTCCAAGTCCTGAGGGCATTCCATTTGCTGTTCCTGCGCAGACTTGTTTCGTGGTATTTTCGTCCTGTTTCGTCTTGACGGTTTACCTTGGTGTTGATCCTTGTCTTTCTTCGTTCATGTGCACGTCTCTCTTTCTCTATTTTTTGTTTCTCTCTCTTTCTATTTCTTTCTCAGTCTGTCTTGGTTTTTCGATCTCTTCTTATTCTTCGCAGCCGGTTTACTGAAGATTACCCATGCTCAAACTATAAAACAATGCGAATGCATAATCCGCGAGAGATGACGACCCGCCATGCCACGAGAAAGGATTCACCTCTAATGCTTCTCATGGAAAGCCCCTTTAACCCATTTTCCTTTTGCAGAGGATATAGATTTGTATTTTATGGTATACGTGTCAGTTGGCGGATGAATATAAAAATGCAGCTAAAATACGTTCAACATTACTGGAAAGTCTTAATACAATTATGAAGTTTTAATGAATAATTTATTACTTAAAATAATGCTCCATTTCTGCTGCTAAAGGAATTAATGTCTTTTCTATTTCTTATAATAATATTATTATTTAAAACGTTGGTATAAATTAAATAGGGCAATGCAGGAATTATAATCTGCATAAGAAGTTTCTTGCAATAAATTATTTAACATTTTACGATATGCTTTAAACAATAAGAAATTAATAAATTAAAACAAAAAAGAAATTATTAATTAACATTCTGTATTTTAGAAAAAAAATGAAATTAAAACATATGTGTCTCTCGATTAATTTGAATGTGATGATGTGGAAAATGGTTAATTGTTCAATAAATTATTATAAAAAAATCTGTTAATAAAGTAAGACTTCACTGTAAATTAGTAAAAATATTTTTAAATGGAATTAAAATATATGTCATTCAAGAAATTAACAATTGACTGTGTATTTATAATTAGTAATAATAAATAATTGATACAAATATTTCCTGCTATGATGCAAAGTATATAATTTAATACCACGACATTATTATAATATATATAGAGAGAGAATATTAGCTAACAGTTTAGTGTACGTGCTGAAATTCTATATATATGACTCTATTTTCTAATTTCAAGTTTGACTGACACATTTTTTTATATTTAAGTGCTTCTTTTGAAAAATATTTCGTTAAATGGTTCTACATACTTACATATATATTCTACATACACGTATTATATATATGTATATGTAGGTCATATAAATGGAATTTGTGATTTTGATGCAAAAACAAAACAAAATACCAAAATGAAAAAAAAAAAAAAAAAAAA
>JABFPJ010007207.1:0-10168 GCA_022817425.1 Gryon sp. ZL-2020 | reverse complement strand
TTACTATCATAAAATAAAAATAAATAGACATTCTATAGAAATTCCTAAACAGTCTAAATATATTTATCAAATTAACACGTATATCCCAGCATTACAATACTTTCTTGTAAATTTAATAAGAACATTTTTTTTAGTGTAATAATTATCTCACTTGTGCAAATTAAAAATAATTATTCATAATTTGAAATAATTTGTTAACTCTTCATTTTTTACAAATTATTCTTTTAACACAAAAAAATTCAAATGTATAATAATAGTTTTATATAATTACTGGTCATTAATACAGATAAACTAGAAGAGGAAAACTGATACAAATGTAGGTTAATGGAGAATATTCATTATTAAAAACAAAACCGTAAGACTACACTTTTTGGATGATGCTTTTTTGAGGTTTTGTATTGTTCTTGTTCATTGGTTATGAATGTGTTCCTTCATGGAAGTAGGTAATAAATGGAAGTAGCAAATATTTATGCATATCTACGATGACATTCAAAACGGTGCGTATTAAGGTGTCTGACAGTTTGGAATGTAGAAATAACTAACACTTGGCTTTACAAAGGGTGCAAGTACTGTAAGCGAAACTTCCGCAAAGCGAATCTGGCGCCCGTCGCTCACGCCAACTTATTCCACTAGTCAACTTAAAGTTTACTTGTGTGTTTGTGTCGGTGAGTGTGACCAAAATCAATGTGAATATTGAACTTAAACTCTATTAATATTATACTATCAGTGTCAAAAGTATTCAATTAAAACTACAAGTATAATTAATTCAATTCTTTGGTTTTTTAAAAATATCAATTGAGTATAATTAAATTTAGATAAAATTAAATTAATAACGGCCAATTTCCTAAAACTTTGTTATAGAAAAAAAAAGAGTTTTTTATATGAAAATTTGCCCACCTCTAATGAAACTAATTAATTTTATTTGAATGTACAATAAGGTAGAAAGTGGCTTTGTTCTGATATCTTCATCTTTGCAGAAAAAAGAAATTTGCTCATTTGGAAAATAATGTTGACACATAGCTTTTACTGATTACAACATCAATTAAAATGAAATAAATTATGTTCTCTTAAACATATTCCCTTTGTTTCTAACAATATGCGTTTCTTTGATATAATATTAAAAATGTATTACAAATATGTTGTACATTTAAAACTGTATAAACCAATATATGAATACGATATTATTAATAAATATTTAAACAATTAGAATGATATATGATTGCTATTATAAAACAGAAATCGCATCAGTTATTTTAGCATATAACATTTAATAAAATTGTAATAGAATAAAAAAATATTTCATTTTTAAAAGTATATATTAGATAATATCATTTCAATCAATGTTTAAATATGACTGCGCTTTAAAGTAGCGTATTGTGGACGGGATTATTTGCATGGGCAATGAAAATGTGTTATTAATTGAATGAGAATTACACTTTTTGAAATTAATTTGTTGAAAAATACATCTAATTAAAATAGAAAGTGAATAGTTCAAAGAAATGCATTTTGAAACCAATTAGATATTATCCATAATATTTCATTGCGCCTTTTTTAGTACAAAAAACTGAACTGCATGTTTATTAATGAGTGTGTTTCAACAAATACATGTTTTATCTGAAGATTTTACGTAGCGATAAATATATCAATTTATTAATATTTATTTTATTTTAAATATAATTAATGCGGAAATATGATTAGAAATATGATGCTCAAAGTAAACTGATTTAATTTATTTTCAATATCATTAATTAGCTGTTATAAATATCAAACAGTTATTTACTTTTTTAAACATTATTCAACCTAATCTTTTATAACAATGTATATTATATTGTACCATTATAAAAATAAAATTTTGCATAAATGAATGCATAATTTGATTCTTAAATCTAATGATGATTATATAAGTTAAATTTGCAACAGCAGAAACACTTTCATTGATATTATATCTTGAAAGTCTCAGTTTTCGTCATCTTTCATGGTAGGTATTTATAAATTGGTGTTTGGCGTGTAGATGAATTGGCTTTGAGGAATTATGAATGAATAGACATAAAAGCATAAGAAGACGAAAAATGAAAAGAGGAAAAAGGAGAGAAGGAAAAAGAATGGGAGTCGGTAAAGTTTGAAGGAGAATCGACGGGAAATCTATATCAGGGCGCATATTAAGAGTATACACAGGACCGCGGTATCTTAATAATAGCTAAATGCCATTGAGCTCTTGTCAGGCAAATATATCTTTGTTTCACGAGCTGCGAAACTTTTGGTTGAATAATACTAGAAGCGACGTTGAGTACAAGTAGAAACTACCCAGTTACTAAATAGCGACAACATGAACGAAGCTGTTGGCACAAAACTAATTAAGGCACCGAACTACGTTTAACGTGGCGTGAAATTCTATAGGATATAGAACGCACATAAAATGCAGAAACAGAAATTATAGCAGTACTATATAAAAACTTGAGACGACAAAAAAAAATATATATATACAGTACTTGACGCGCGCTCTCTCCCTCTCTATCTATCTCTGTTTCTTTAACAGACGCAACGTGCAATCCGACGGATATCATTATTTAAATATACAATTTTGAACTGTTCTGACTCTGGTGAGAAGTTTATCGCGAGAAAGAGCAGCGCTTTCACGTTGTTGGCGACGAACGGGCGATGCCCAGCGTCACGAATTCTAATTAATGGTGACGCGCCAAGGTAAAAGCTCTTCCTCGCGCCAATCGTACAACTCGCTCAGAAAAGCTTCGCATATACATCAACTGGCTTGTTGCATCAACTCACAAGAAAGTGGCATCGTTCAAAGGAAACAAACAATTCTCTTTTCCTTTCAAACACCCCGCGCATTTTATATTTCTGTGTATACATGTATATATACATATATTTATTTATATATATATATATCTAAAGTTGAATAATGCTTTTGACAATCGATTGCAAATAATGAGCCGCGTAAGCATAGAAGCAGCTTTGCATCATTTGCGATTCAAGCTTTTTAGGAAGTGCAGTTTACTAACGCCCGGAGCTTCTTTCCACTCCTTGCAAGTGATTCTTTCATTTTCATCATTTGCTAGACATTATATGTACTATCTACATTGCGATGCCTTTTCTTGCTTCTTTTTGTTCGCTTTCTTCTGTTCGCCGGTTCAACGGTGTTTCGCGGCATTGTTTTGCTTTGTCTTGCGCTTTATGCGATCGTCGTCTTTATGCTTTCGACGTCAATTGTTTGTGTATTTGATACTTATAAATTACTATAAAATAATCGTGACAAATAATGGCCTTGAACATAGTATGTTACGCAATAAGGGAAACGAATTTTGGATCATCTCCAATGCTGCGTATGATATTTTTCGTTACGAGGGAGGGAAAAATGTCATTTTTCGAAAATCCCCTACGGAAAAGGAAAAGGGCACTTTTCGGCTTCCCCAAGTGACGAACAAATATTTGACATTCGCATATCACTGCTGTTGTAGATTGGAAAATAATTTATGAAATAAAATCTAGTTAGAAATAATGACAAGAAAATTGAGTCCTTAATAATGTTTAAAAGGGCTATGTTAAATTTTTTAATTAGCAATTAATTTAATTAGCATTGTATGTATATTTATTGTCCTTAAGGTGATTCTTGAATTGCTACACCGAAGTTAGTGTAACTGAAATTTTTTGACATTGCATTAGATATTCTGAAACATATCATGTCATTCTTTAATTCTGGGAGAATGGTGTGATATATTTATAAATATTTAATTTAATGTCAAAATAGTGTAGCTTTAAAAGATACTAACTCCGGTATAGCAGACTTCAAGAATTATCCTAAGGCGATATAAATAGAGTCTGCTGCACTTTTGAAAGAACAATATTTTTTGACGTTAGTGCAAGTATTGTATTATAATAAAGTATATAATGTGAAAGTTTATAAAAATTAACTGAATTATCTAATAATGACATTTAATCAAGCGACGACTTTAAGAGAAAATCTTAACTTTCTAAGTATACATTTTTAATTACAAAGTATGTTTTATTTTGTACAATCAAATCATGTGTTAATTTATAATTCATTTATAAGCTAAAAATTATCAGTTTAAAAATAAAATTTAATAACATAAATATTAAGTTTACTTTTTGAAACCTGTTCAAATACCAATATAATAAATGTATATGTAATATATTAATAATATAAGTTATTTTATTTCACATTATTAACATTAACCATATATAGTAATTAAGATAACTTATTCATAATAATAATTGAATTATTATTAGAATAATTTACATAGATTGTCGATTCAATGAGATTCAAATCAGTAGACAATTCAACATGTGTCAGCTAATGCACTGTAACTGTTTCAGATATTGCTCCAGGGAAGTGTTATGTCTCGGTACTACTATTTAATTTCAAATCTATAATATCAAAATTTCAAACTAATCGTCACTTGATTTAACATTTAGACACATAATCCAATTAATTGTAAACACCTTAACAGATTGTTTAACTTTGTGGCTTACAAAGAATTAAATAAAATGCATAATTAGATGCGATTAACAGAGAATGTGTACATTTTTTCATTTGAATTTTGTGATATTTAATTAAAGTGTTCAATATAAATGCGGAAGAATAAAATGATGCAAGAATTCAATAACGTAAATAATTAGTTTTTATTAATGTCAGTCAATTTGCTGTTATGATTAATTCATGTATATTGAATCTGAGATTGTACATTTCATTAACATCATATCTGCTAAAATCGCAATAAAGCAGTGGTTGTAGTTTAAAAAGAGAAATTTATACGACTAGTATTTCCTACATTAAACAATCGCAATATTATGAATTGGTCATACGCATCGCTTTTATCAAGAGAGGGAAAAAACATAGCTTAATAGAGTTTTGTTTACTTTACAATATAATTTCATTGTCCACGTTTGTGAACTTTTTCTCCGCGTGGAGCACTTTTAATTAGCAACGATATGAAACATGGCTACTATGTATGCGAAGTAAACATGCTACAAGCTTTAATTATATCACTCGTATTTGAATTATAGTAATATTGCATTCCCGAAAAATTATTAAACAAATATCTTAAACACACATTAACAAAAATGCAATCATATGCTTTTCTTTAAACTTTCCTCGTACATTTACACAATTTTATACGCATATACATAACATATACAAACATATAACGTATTAATCATTATTTTTAATTTCCATTTTTAGTTTTCAACTTTCACGCAATTCAATATTTTTATACCACGTTTAATTCCATTTTCGATTCAATTAATTTAATTCTACCTCTGAATATCCCGTTTATCCCGTGAATATTACTCGCTGTATTTTGGAGAAAAAAAATGAGCAAATATAAGGTCTTGTTTTTCTGTGCATGCAAAATCTCGCAAATTATTCGTCGAAATTATGGCCAACTTGTAAACTTGTCGAATGGTGTTATATTAACATGTTTGAAGAGTCTGAAAGAGTCTGCAATTTCAAAGGAAATACATTTCACAAGTGGAGGACAGTGCAAAACTACCCAATAAGTTGTAAAAAAATGTTCTGACAGTTTGGCGTTTTAAAGTTATAAAACGCTTACAAATAAAAGCGAAAAATATTCAATCAATACGATCGGAATAATGAAAACTACAAAAGAGCAAAGTTTATATATATACATATATATTTCTCATGTTTTCTAGTTTTATATTTACAAAAAAGTCTGTTATGAAACATAAATGCCAAATGCCGAGGATGTATACTGAAAATAATACTATGATGGAGCAGCATTGAAAACCATGCTAGATTTATATGGTGAAGAAAGAAATATATATATTTCTTATAAATAAAGAAAGATACAAACAAACTGTGAGTATTTTTTTCCTCTATCGGTTAAAGATATATCGCTATTTTTCTCAAAGTCAATCTAGCAATGTTTACTGAGTTGGTTTCAGATGCGTATTATTTTTGAACTGTTTGCAGTATGTTTATTAACAAATTATTAGTACAAAACATTTATTCCTTATGTAATAGAATTGCGACAATCGCGTAGTCATTCTATTCTAGTATTTTACTATAAGAAAGATTCATTCTTTTATTAAGTCAACTATAATCTTTGAATCATCCATTAATTCAACAGTATATAATTGATTGGAACTATAATATTATAGTCCATTCAATACTCAGTTGACTGGATACTTTAATGCTTGAATGAATGCATACATGATTGAGTCAGTGAATGAGTGCACAATAGATGATTGGACGAATAATTCGAAAATGATTAATTTATGTAATACTACTTTCTTATGTTTTGCGTAAATAAGTCATCAAAATAATCAATGCATTGTGATTTATCAAGTGAAATATCTGTTGACCATGATCTGATTGTTTATTATCTAAGAAACCAATATCATGTATTTATCATGTCATGGCTTTTAGGTAAGTATGACAGTTGCGTTTAAGTGAAAATAAAGTACACAAAAAGTATCATTTACATAGACAATATGCCTGCAATCTTAAACGTTGTGAATGTACTATTTTATCATATTGTATGAGAAGTATGTTTTATTAATGAACAGTTTTTAATATTTGTAAAATATATCTTTGCAGATACAGATATAATTTCTATACTGTCAAGAAGGAATATGTTAACATGAAAATACTTTTATATAACAAAAAATTATTTTTGTTTAATAATGAACATGTATTAATATTTGTCATGTTTTTCTGTTGCATTGTATTGAGTTTGATAATAAAAAAAGAATAAGTTTGAATAAATGTTTTGCCAAAGTGTAAACTATTAAAATGATTTCGGCATAATCTAATTGATTGCATTGAATAAAGCATACAGAGCACTGAATTGATTATATTTAATATTCTATAGAAACGCTGTTTTGCATGCTCGTGGAAATTTTCATTATTTCGTTTTAATCTGTTGGGAAAATCAACGGCGTGTAATCGCGACAAAGATGATGTTGCTGTACTTGACGAAATATCGGCTTTCGGATTTCGCGTGCTGTAGACATAGAGTGTTGGGTTTCTGTATGCTTCGAATTAGTAATCAGCGCTTATCGACATAATAATCGTTCTTCGTAAAGTGGCTAATCCTTGAACCAAGTTTTTCATAGAATAACGGATGCATCACACAAATAATTCATTTACGAGCGTTTATTTTAAATTTACCATGCGTTCTACAGAAAATTTTTCACAATAATTCAAACTGCTTTTCACTTTATTATTATAATCCAATTTCATTTATCTTGGATTATATTATTATTTTACGTGAATTATTCTCATTACTACCAAATATTAAATTTTAAACGTAAAGTTTTTTTTTTTAATATTGTTTGTATTTAATTACTATAATTAAATTGTAATATAACATTTTCAACGTTTTTATTATGAATACAGAACAATAAGATTTAAATAAATTCACCATTTATGTAGTACATTTAATTTTGCCTTTTACTTTGTAGTATTGTTTGTATAAAAACTAATTTTAAATGAAATTTGGTAACAGGTACAAAAGACTTATTCGTAAAATCTGTTAATGATTACGGCTAAACCGACTCATTTAGTTTAAGTATCAATCTCCCGCAGAGTTTGTAATTTGAAAGTAACTACTGCATTTGGAGGGCTGCTCAAACGAGTAACAGATGACAGGGTCAAACAAAGAGCTTATTCGAGCGATATATATCCACCCACAGGACATCACCTTTCATCACCTCTACTTACTTTACCAAATACATTCATAATTCTGTAACAAATTGAATTGCGACAGTTTAAAATTAAAGAACCTTTATCAAAGAATTTTATCGAAAACTAAGTCTATATCTTGTGTCCTTTAAGTTGTAGGACAAAAATGGCTCTTTTCCTTCATACTTTTAGATTGCTTATTCATCTATGTCTACTAAAACGCAATTCATTTAATTTTATAGAAAATATTTTGCATATAAGAATATTATTACTAGTACCAATTTTGTCTTCCATTCTAAAAAGCCCAATTTCACGGTCTTTTTCTTCAGTCAAATTGAATTTCCTCTGATAAATACTTGTCTAAGAATTCTATTAAATCACTTTCAAGGTGATGCTTGAATTTTTAAGAAAATATTTATTTGTTGTCATACTTTTGTGCTTAAAAAAGATGGAAATTTAATTAAAAAAATGAATATACGTTGAATATGATTCAAATAATGATACATTTCATTTGTCAAACAGTTAATAATTAGTATGACGACGATTATTAGGCGAGTTGAAATAAAATGTACTGTTAATCGTAGTTAAAGTAAGAAAACGAAATCGGAGGCATTATATTAATACTAGTTTAGAAGAAGGTGCTATCGCAGATGGTTGTAGCAATAGCTATTCCTGTCACATCTTCGCTTGACTATACGGTTTTTGCAATGTGTAGTGTAGAAAAAGAAAAGGTAACAAGAATGCTTTGGTTGCTTCCTGTCTACTATTGAGGTCTCTTTTCATTTCATTGTACAAACTAGTCTGTCTCTGCATTGGTATGTCTATTTCTGTCAGCACTCCAGTTTCGCTCGTAGCATTTGCTCCTGATAGGGCGTGGAGAGCATATCCTATCAACGTCAGGACAATCTCATCAACCCACCTGTCCGCGGGACATTAACCGAATTCAACGTTTGGTTTCCGTTTATCCACTGGGCTTACACGTCCGCAGAATTCGAGTAACGACATATAGCTCCATGCTACGTATCGTTCAGCTTTTGTCATTATCAATTCACGCTCGATATGTATTAATATCAACATTTAACTATCACAAATGATTCTAGTTGATTTTCATTCACAACCAATAGTTTAAACGCGAATCCAATTTCTTTGTAACCATTGTAATTTAACTAGATTATCATATTAATTTATTTCAAAATTCTCGATGAATCAAACTAATATTCATATTCCGAAATATATATTTTTGTTCTCATGTATTTTTTTTTAATTCCTTAAACAAAGTAAGCATTGATAGCATTGCATGATAGCATTTTTCAAACAATTTTACTCAATATTTTCAGTTTGTTTTAACATTTCATTTTTACACAACTTTATATTAAGATTATTTTATCAATTTTTCGTCCCTCTACTTTTTATTTAATATTTTTATTATGCTTACGAGGTAATGCTAAAATCTGTTTGATTATACATTTCACCATCTTTATATTGTTATACATCACATACTTTATAAATTTTAGTTTCTACGAAATTAAGAATCAAATATAGTAAGTATAATATGAACAGTGCACGAAACGATTTTTGTAGGTAAGCAAAGCGTTCCTTATCTTTGTTGTTATTGAAAAGACTGAAGAAAATATTTTGGTTGTCCATGTGTACTGTGTACATTGAGTAAATATAAAAAATGACGAATCATATGAAGATTGGAACACTGATCATTGTATTGTTTATAAATATATTTCTTTTATATTCGTAAAGCCGTATCCAACAAGCGAGTAACACCTGGCGTATTAGTTACGGATGAATGTTTCGTTTTGCATTTCGTTCACTTTGGCAAATAAAGCCTGTGTTCATGTGGTTGGAACGAGAGAGTTCGTTCAGATACATTTGGACGATCTGCTTTGCTCCCTGCTATCATGTTTTTCGTTGCATTTTTCACAAACATTCTACAGGCATTTTTTCAGCCATTTAATTTCGAAAGTATGCGTTACGAGTGCCCCGCGTTCCGTTATTGTTCTTGTCAAAAGTAGCTGGGTTTACTTCCTCTTCGCCCATATATACAGACGTTTTAATTCATTGAACGTTAAACGCGATTGGTATTATTCTAGCATACCCATTGACATGCTCAAATAAACCATTAAGAAGCTTATTTTAAATGTATATATATTGAAATTTGCATCAAATTATTTTTTCAATTCATCATTTATTTTCTTCCACGTTTCTTCATGAAAAATCAAATATTATTTATGTTTTAACTCAATAAAAAAGTTTAAAATGAAGAATTTGACATCTTCGGTTAAAATTTCTTAGTTTGAGTAACAATTCCTTATTTTAAAATTAAAAAATTTTTATTTCCAATATAACATTATATGACAACGTTTCGGAACACTTCGTTCAGGGGGTTATCAGGGGGTTGTCAGGAGGTTGTCAGGAGGTTGTCAGGAGGTTGTCAGGAGGTTGTCCGGGGGTTGTCTGAGGGTTGTCCGGGGGTTTTCC
>JABFPJ010007206.1:0-10170 GCA_022817425.1 Gryon sp. ZL-2020 | reverse complement strand
GTACATTTTACGATCTTTGTACTTATTAACTCAATAATTATTACTTTAATATAATAATACTTTAATATAATAATATAATAATAAATAAAATACAGTGGTCAGAGCACTCGACCGGTAATCGAGAGGTCCTGGGTTCGGTTCCCAGCGTCAGCGCACTTGCGGATTTTTTTCCCTCAAATTCGTTTATTCACACTTTGACACATATAAATTATTTTTCGATCATTAACAACAAATAAAAATAAATTATATTATTTAAAATCTGAGCAAGAGTATCCCAGTTTTATTAGAATGCTACTAAATTTTACTCTATGAGTTTTCTTAGTGTATTCGAAAGACATTCCTCAGATGGATTTCATGTAATTATAAGCATAAATTAAAAATTAAGCTACATATTTAAAAAGTACAAAAAATGGAGTTACCTTTTTTTGCCTTTTAGCCACAGATTTAAACTCACATTTTTTGACGAAAATGAAATGGAGTTACCTGTTTTTGCCTTTTAACCACAGATATAATAAACAAAAAACAGTATTTTCTTTTGCTTGTTTTCTTATACAGATCGAATACTGTCTTAACAGTAAAAATTCTGGTGTTATTTCGACGCTTCTTACGTAAAAGATGACATCTCAAATTTTTTGTACAAAAGGGTACATCTCCTATGTTTAAGCATAGGATACGGATATTAGGATACCGATAGGAAGCGTTATACAGATCGCTTCCAGATCTATTCCAGAGCTGGAACTAATCTGGAACTTGCTGGAAACAATCTGTATAACGTTCCTTATACAGACTGTTTTCAAAATGAATCCAGATGAAATCCAAACTTTATTTCCACTCGGGCTTGTACTTTCTTCTTCTTTATTATGTATGAAGGAGCATATGTCTTTTCAGCATATCTTTGTCGTCAAATTCTAACGAACTTTGGATTTGATTTTATATATAAAAGTTAAATTGGAATATTAAAAGTATTTTACGGAAAAACTGGACTGCATCTTTTGTATTGAATATTCTATGATATTAGGACAAAAAAGTTGCATCGAACAATCCATTATAACTTTTGCAATCGATATTTCGTACATTTTGGGACATTATTTTTAAAAGCTTTTTTTCTTCTTTCCTTAAATTCTTCGAACAATTTTTTCTTGTCACAATAAGATGTAATTAATACTATACTTTTAATATTAAAATTAAAACTGACCAACCTATCAATTATTATAAATTTGTATACACTTTTATTTAATTTCATCTCGTAATAAATGTAAAATAATCACATTATTTCAATTTTTTTATTGACATTACGTGACTGGAACTTAATAATAAAAGTGTATTACATAAATTCATTTTTTAAGAAATGCATTCAATGTAATTCTGTAATTACTTCTTATGAAATTCATTCATTTCATAAGAAATAATAACGGAATTACATTTTTGACGATGCTGTACATAAACTGACACATTAATGTATGCATCACACAAATGATGAATATAAGACATTAATGAAAATTAATGATAGACAAAGAACATCTGAAATTGTGTATTTTTAATTGGGACACACGAAAATGTCATTTAATTGTATTTTCTATCTCACAGATTTAATTTACAAGAATAAGTAAACATTAATCGCAAAACATGAGATTTCTAAAATTCAATGATCAACTTGTGTAGTATAAATAACAATAATTTGAGTTCTATCTCAAAAACAATTGTGTTTTCAGATACAAATCTTTCGTATTTACATATAAATGAGCGTTTGGTTTATTACGTTAATTGATGTCAACTGGCTGGAACACGTAATTATGATAATAAACGAAACTTAACAAAACAACAAAATACAAAACAACAAAATACAAAAGCGATGCTTCCCATTGCAACAGAACATGAAAATGTCCGTTTGACAAGTTTAATGTGTTCAATTAATTATTATAGTTACATTAACTAGATACAAAATTGAAAATTATTTTCTTATAGTATTACTAGTTAATTCAATTATCATAATTAATTATATATTCGCTTATTATTTTGGCAATAAATTAATTTACTAATCAGAAACATTGAACCTTTGCTAATGCAGTATTTCATATGCATATACATGTATATAACATGTAGAAAAAAATAAAATATAAAAAAGTTGGCATTCAGCTTTTTTCATTTTACGCAATAGAGCTAAATGTCTTCCTTTCAGGCATTATCATACATTATAATGAAATAAATATGAAATAATTATTTCTAACTAAATAAATAAACTGTCTTTTTCGATTTCAAATGTAAACAAGATTATACTTGTCTATACAAGTGCTGATTGATTATACAAGTACTTTCAGAATTTGTTGCACTCGACTCGGATTTCGTCCTTCGTCTTGGGCAGTTAAATTCATCCGAGTTAATAATACCTGTCATTCTGACATACATATACTAGACAATTGTATTCTGATCCAAATATACACAATATACTGATGTTTGCACGTTTAATAAACCAGCGAGTAAAGTGGTTTTTATATTGTTTCTGTTTATATTTTTATATTATATTTGGCATATATTAATGAGAAGTCTCTTTCAATAATAATTATTATAATATAGATAATAGTTATAGTGAATAAAATATTTTAGATAAGACAGTAAAATACAATAAAACTGTAAAATGTAATTAATAGTAACATGTTTCTCGATATGAAACACAATAACTGCATCAATTATCATATGTTTTATTGAAAATATTAAAACAATACGCCATATGTAATAACATGATTAAATTTGTAAAATATGGCTATTTTACAATTTTTAATATTGATAAATGTACATGTCCCGTAAGCAGTTGGGTGAGGTAGTGATCCACTTCACCATGTTTTCTGCCGATCAACGTGGCAAGATCGGAAATCAGGCGGTAAGTCCACCTATCTTTTTCGGAATTTCCATGGGCTTTGCCAAGTAGTCAACGTGACTTCTTTTTCCGCAGTGGAGACATCAAGACCTGTCTCACGTCTCCTGCGGTATATCCTGTTCCGCTCATCTGCCAACAAGTCAATTGGTGGCATGGAAGCGATAACGCAGACAGCATCATATGATACCGTTTGAAATGATTGCGTAACTCGCAATGCATTTCTGCGGTAAACACAAGATAACTGTCTTGCGTATGCTTTAATAGTCAATACGGTACACCACACAGGAGCAGTATAAAGCAGTGTGAAGGTTGTTACGCTAGACAGAAGTCTCCGTCGACGCTGTCTAGATCCACTATTATTTAGCATCAATTGCGATAACACGTTTGTGACTTGTGCTGCTTTCTTATTAAGATGATGTGTTCCTTGAACCGTAGCCGTTCATCGATTTGCACTCCGAGATATCTCAGTGAGGTTTGTGATCGTATGTCTGTATCCCCAACTGTTAGGATAATAGACTCACGGATCTTTCTGCCAGAAACCAGCACCACTTCAGTCTTATGATCTGCTAGTTTTAAGCCTACTGACAAAAGCCACCGACGAATACGGGCGATAGCGTTATTTGCATCCCCTTCAATATTTTTAACATGCTTTCTAACTAGAAGACAACAGACAACTCCGACGTCGTCTGCAAAGGCAATTGTTTTAACAGTATCAGGCACTTGCAATCGAAGTACTGTATCATACATTATTTTCCACAAGAGTGATCCCAGAACCGAGCCTTGTGGAACCTCCTGTAATGTTGTACATCTTCTTACCGGTATCAGTCGTATACCTTAAGCTTCTCGCGCTGAAGTAACTACTGCTGATTCGGATGATGTATGCCGGAAGCAACATATGTTGTAACGCTGCCATGATGCTATTCCATCTGGCAGCGTTAAACGCATTTTTAACATCAAGAGTAACTATGGCACAGTACTTTTTAGAGCCACGTCTCCAGCGCCTTCCTGATATAGCTTCTCTTGCAATACTTACAACATTATCTATAGCGTCTACTGTCGATCTTTCCTTTCTGAAGCCTAACTGTCTGAGATGCCATTCACTCCTTTACTGACTTCCTGCAGTCTGTAGGAGATGATCTTTTCCAATACTTTTCCGGCAGTGTCTAGCAAGCAGATGGACAGATGTGAGGAAGGATCGTTCGGCGGTTTGTAGACTTTTGGCAAAAGAAAAAGTCGTTGCTGCTTTCCCTTGACAAGAAAGGTACCCTCACGAAGATAGGAATTGTAGACTTCGCAGAAGAGATCTGGTCGCACGCCAATAGTAACTGTCAGCGCAACATTCGGGATGTAGTCTGGGCCTGGAGCCTTTGAGATGCTGCGGTGAAGCCCTTTAGCTTAGCCATAAGCGTTCTATAGGTTCTTCCCCAGTTTGATCGCTTTTATTTTCTTGCTAAATGCCCTTTTTTGCCTCTCTAAACTCCTGGGTTCTGAACTCCCAGGTGGGTCTACCTCGAGCTCTTTGAGAGCATCTCCTCGCTCAGAGACATGTTCTTCTGAGGTCGGCGATTTCATCGTTCCACCAGTACGCAGGCGTTCACCGACTTCCCTTAAAGCTTCTTGTCATGGACGCATCCCAAGCATCCGTGAGCAATGACATAAACTGTGACGTTTTTTCTTGCGCTGATCCTGGGAATTCGTATCCTCCTTCCATCATAACGATGAAGAATTCGCGATCAAACGAACGGGGATTCCAGCTATTTTCTTTCCTCTTGTACACCTTCTGAGATTACCCAGTTTGCCAATCTTAAATGTTATTGCTTGGTAGTCGCTGTGTGTATGATTCTGAGTAACCTTCCCTCCGGTATCGCGTGAAACTAAAGTATCACGAGCGAATGTCACATCGATGATTGAGTCATTTCCGTTTCTTGTAAACATTGAAGTGGTTCCAGTTTTGAGAAGAACCATGTCAAGAGAAGTGAAGGTATCCAAAAAGATTTCTCCTCTCCTATTAGTAATTCTGCTGTTCCATTCCACTGCCCATACATTAAGGTCACCCGCTATAAATACCGGTTGTCGGTTGCAGAGTTCGTCAGCTAGTTTATTTAGAATCGTCTCGAACCCTTATCCAGAGCTCTCTTAGCAAGGATTACCGGTAGGACGATAACTGCAGTCTACATCCCACCGTATGCCTTACGCATCGATTTCACGACTGCAATTCCCAATGCTGAAGCTCCCTCGATCTGATCTTGGAAAGCTGTGACCAACTTTTGTGCTGTGGTCAGTTCATCCAGATCTTTAAGCTCAACGGTCATGACTTCAGTTCTGCTAATCACCTCAGCTTTTTCGGTCACCAAAAGACGAAATTTCTCGGTTTTTTCATGAGCTTTAAGGTCTAATTCTATCACGAAATTACCGTATTCGCTCTTCCGGATTCTTACTACGTCATCCTGCAGATCTTTCAACGGGGGGTCCGCCTTTATTGCCCGCAGGGCAAGGTGTCGATTGTGCAACAGTCTTATGTGCATATTTTTATTTTACATCATTTCAATCGTGTATTATTTGTTTGCGCATATATTTATTGTGCATCATATTAATCGTGCATAAATTATTATGCATTGTTTCTATCATCATAGTTTTATTATGCATCGTATCAATAGTGCCTATTACCGATTCTGCAAAATGAAGAATCGTAATATGTACAATCAATACGATGTATAATACAAATATGTATAAATGACATTATGCATAATCAAGCAATGTATACAAAAAATACGCACAATAGATACGATGCACACAAAAAATATGCATAATTGATACTATGCACAAGCAAACAATGTGCAATAAAACAATACACAATAAATACAATACAAAATAAAAGTATGCACCAATGATACTATGCATAATCAAAGAATGCATAAAGAAATAATGCACAATACATACGATGCACAATAAAAATATAGATAAATGATCCTATGCATAATCAAACAATGTATGATAAAGCAATACATAATAAACACAATGCACAATAAAACTATGCATGAATGGTACTATTCAAAAAAACTATGCACAATAAAAAATGGTATTAAAAATTTGTAGTAAAAAAAATATTTCAAGATAAACTGCAAATGTTTTAATGTCAATTGTGAAAGTGTTTTGCTAATATTATTATATATATATAATATTACAAAAATATGTATCAATGATACAATGTGAGTGTTTATAGGTTAAAAAAACCATACAGAATAATTAAATGTCATCATGTTTGAATATCACTGTAAATTTATTTATACATTGAGACAAGAAGTATAAACTATTTATTACACCAATTACATTATTTTACAAAAATTACGCGTAACTATAAATAATCGCTCTATTATTAATTTATTATTAAATAATTATTAAATTATTAAACATTATTTTTTACATTTTGTAAAAAATAAACAAAACAATTAATATATTTATTAACGACGATTTCGTAACATTCTCTCGCACGAGTTTTGTTGGCTTTTTGGAGCTTGTACAGTCTTTTTTCGTTTTGTTAGCTCTGATGCTGAAATAACATATTTCAATTAGTAAAGATAAAATAAATATATAAGATAGCTATTTTTTCTATTTACCTCCGTCATTTTGAGTAGAGGTTTTTCCTTATTTCTACGTAGGGAAATTGTTGCATTTTCAATTTCTGAAACGTAAAAATACAATCAGATATTATCAAAAGTTATAACATACATATAATATATTATTAGATATATATATTATTTATGCTTACGTGTATTTTGTTGTGATTCTGAACTTTGTGAAGAAGCTTAAAAATGAAAAAAATCATTGGTAAAGTAACATGAAAAATTGTACAAAATTTATAAAATTAAATTTAATATATTTACTTGGTATATCAGATTGATTTTGTGATGGCTCCGTACTTGTTGTAGCAGCTATAAGAAAATGTAGATAATTATTAATTCATTCAAATAATTTTTATCATCCTTAGTAAAAATATAGCCTGGATTATGTGCGCGAGCCTTGCTTTAGCTATATACTATGGTCAGACTAATGCTAAACTAAAATCAGATTGAAAGTATGGCAACAGTCTGGCAAGAGTAAAGTAAAATTCTGACACGAGTATTGCTCGCGAGCATAATTGAGACTGTTGCAACAATTTTGCTATACTTCGCAAATTGTATTGACTTTCTTTTTACACATGATATAAAAAGTAATTCCAAAATTTTTCTTACTTGGATCTTGTCGCGATCGGGTGTGATTAACTTGTGAAGAAGCTTAAAAATACGAACGGTATAAATAATATAATAAAAAGAACTTATGTCGAAATCAACATAATAATATTAGAAAAGAAATAACAAATAATTATGTATAACATTCAATATAATCTTTACCCGATGTTGTCAAAGAATGCTGTGGTGGTGCTTGTCGTTCTCTAACAGTTGTAACTGATTTAACAAAATAAAATTTAAACAATTGTTAATACAGTTTAATTATATAGATTTATCGTGATTATTTGGCGGGAGCGAAGTTGCTTCACTCTATGTGATTGAGAGAAATGCTTCGCTCCCTGCAAAGAACTCCGAAAAATGAACAGTAACCTCATGCGTATGCTTCGCATTCGCCCTTAGTGCTAAATATACTATACCATAAGTTAGTTAATTTTTTTATAAACATTTTAATTTCGTTAATATGGTTCGTTGAAACAATTTTTAAAATTAGTCATTAATTAAACTTGTAATATTTGTTTTCACAAAATATTTACCTATAAATTTAAATATTCGTGAATGAATGCCTAGTCGACCGCTAATATAGCGATTGTACGCTTCTACGGTGGCATTTGTACGAAACAAAACATTATAGACGCTAACGACTTCTGGCCGTGACAAATATGTTCTGCGTAAATATCTCAAAAATTGATAGACATTTCCGTATACCCGTGGATATTTATCAGCTTCCTCTTCTAAAATTTCGCTGACATCTTCAAAATATTCAGTGGGTAATAAAGGTATACCGAATGCCAAAACCAATAATGAGTCTGATGAATTTTGTAATTCTAATTGGTCCCATTTTTTGCAACATTCCACATATAATGACAACATTTTCATAACATAAATTCAATTAACCCGGCAGTGGTCGCGCTTTTTCTAGCGTCTTCGTTTATCAACAAAAAATCTACTCGGTTATCTTTATCGGTCGGTCGAAATGACCGTAGCGCGACCGCTCCCGGGTTAAAGAAATTAGACAAATTGGCTGTATGAAATGAAACATTTATAAAATGGTATTGATACATTTGCAAAAATAGTTTTATTATTACTATTACTGTACCTTACAATAATGGAACCAACATCTAATAATTCTAACACTAGGAAAGCATACTTTTATTGTGCTGATCGCGGCAGCCTCAAAATCCGACACTACGTCTGTTAAATTGACCTCTAATTGTGGAACTAAACGTTTTATACAATTCCACATACACTCATAAAGTAGCGCAGTTCTCTTTTCACACAAAATATATGCGACAACAACATCCTTTTAAAAAGATTAGAAAGATTAAGAATAAAAATAAGACAAAAATAAATACATAAATATTGTAACAATTACAAAAAAATACCTCGTCTTTATAATTACTATGGATTAAATATATTTGCGCACATTTTGGAATTCTAGGAGTAACCTAAAATATATTTTTTTGCAATTATAAAATTCCTTTTCATTATTGGTTACTATAGAGTATTAATAATAATAATAAGAATAATTATAATATTAATCATAGAAATAGTCATAATAATAAGAATAGCAGTAATAATAAGTATACACACAACGTAATAAAGAAATTCAAGTAAACGAAATTTGACACTCACTGCAAACGTGCCATCAATAAATATTTGTTTAGAAGAGGCCAGTACATCAAGCAATTTTTAAGACGAAAAAATAATGCATGTACTGTCATCATCTGCCGTAACGGCCTCTTGAAAAATATTTTGAGCAGCGCATAATGTTTTAAAATATTTGTCAATTCTTTGAAATTTGTTGGTTTCATTGGTTGAACTTTTTTTTTCACGCGATACAGCTATGACCGTACAGGTTCATAGTCTATATCTGCACCGGCAATTCGATTCCTCAAATTTTGTTTCAAATAATTTAAGAATACAATTTTTAGTATTTAATTATTTTAATTGTTAATTTATATTGCTGTCGCTTATTATCATGTTAAGATTATGCTTTTAATGTAGCTTTTAATTTAAGAAATAAAGAAAATAACATTAAAAAAATGTTTTTAGTTATTAACTTATTAATTATTGTTTATCATTATTCAATCACATTTAATTTTCACATTAAATTATTGGTTACAAGGTAATAATTAATCAATTGAAAAAGATTTATTAATAATATAACAATGATTCATTAATGATTACTGATTTGATAAAAAAAATTAGTTTCAAAACATCGAGATGATAAGAAAAACTTACATTTAATTTCTTCTTCAAAACAAATCGAATTTTTTAAATGAAACATAAACACTTAAATATATCCATATACAGGGTGTAACTTTCATATATTTTCATATAAAAATATATGAAACCGTATGAATATTCAAATATTTATAGTATTATCAATGATAAGGTTTAAAATAAGATTTAAAATAAAAACTGGCTTACTCGCGACAGACCGCTGAAAAAATTTCTTTGGGCGACGTGTTTGGTTAATTCTTTTTCCTTTCCACCATCTCATTTCTTGCGGTCATTTTTGGGCCAACTAAAGGACTACGTTTGTCCAAGTGGATTCCTTTAACTTGGATCACAGAATTCTTCATTATGACCGTGCTTTGCAACCAATGTAGGTATTCCTAAATTTGCATCTGCATATGTGCGGTTGCGTTTTATCGCGGTAATAACAATATCCATTGTGGACATACACAAATCCGCGTTTTCCTTTTATTCGTTCCATTTTATATCTTACATACAAATCATTAATATATTGTTGCTCTTATGGAAAAACCAAACGGGTCCCGACATCTATATCGCAAATTTGAATATCGCGCTATTTTAATATCGCAGTGTTCGAATATCGCATGTCCGAATATCGCATTTTCAAATATCACATGTTTGAATATTGCATGTTTGAATATCGCATGCTTAAATATCGCATGTTTGAATATCGCATGTTCGAATATCGCATAATTTGATTATTGAATGTATATATTTTTTCATATTTCTATGTTTATCGGTGATGATACTTTATTTATTATAAATAAGTTTTATTTTGTTTGTATTGTCGATCATTAGTTGAATATT
>JABFPJ010007205.1:0-10171 GCA_022817425.1 Gryon sp. ZL-2020 | reverse complement strand
TTTTTTTTTTTTTTTTTTTTTTTTCATCTCAAAGCTTTTCCGTTTTCCCTTCACACTTGTCTCTCTTTCTTTCTTGTTCTCACTCTTTGCTTGTTCCTCAATTTCCAATGAGTCGGAATACGACATGAAACGCTAAACTGCCACAAAGAGGAACAGCCGTAATGTCTCCTAACCCCCTATCTGCACTTTTTCGCTAGAAAAACAAGCTTGTTCCTCCTGAACAGTCAATCCGTTTCACGCAAAGTTGATTTTTTCCTTCGTCAATTTTCTTCCACGTCAATATGCTTTTGCAATACTTTCCTTCGAACCGCAATGAGTTTTTCTTTATGACCATATATACGTCTGAGAGCCAACGGAATGCGACGTTTTCAGCTGGAATGAACGTTCATTGCGATCGAATTTTCGGACGTTTGACGAAATAGATGACGGGTGGAATCGGTGGAATTAGTTTGTTTGTTGTTTATGGCACAATTAAATTGCGACAAAATTGACGGACAATTGTGTTTCGGTTGTTTTTTGAAGAAACAAATGTTTTTGTATACATTTCAGACATGTAAGATAAACATAAACAAAGATATGACTTTTGTGACGTAAATAAACAATATATAAAGTTTGTTTTGTTTGTTCTGAAAATCATTAATTCAAAACAAAAATATTCTAATATTGTTTTCAATAGATTGTATATAATAACCTTTCTTAAGGAAATACAACATTCAAATCATAAAAAAACAAACATAAACAGAAAATAAAGTTCAATTGTGTTTCAGTTGTTGTTTGGAGAAATGAATGTTGTTTTTGTATAGAAGAAAATACATTTGAGACGTAAGATAAATATAAACAAAGAAATGACTTTTGTGAAGTAAACAAAAAAATATATAAAGTTTGTTTTGTTTGTTTTGGAAATCATTGATTCAAAACAAAAACACTCTAATTCTGTTTTCAATAACATTTCTTAAATAAATACAACATTCAAATCATAGAAAAACAAACATAAACAGAAAATAAAGTTCAATTGTGTTTCAGTTGTTGTTTGGAGAAATGAATGTTGTTTTTGTATAGAAGAAAATACATTTGAGACGTAAGATCAATATAAACAAAGAAATGACTTTTGTGAAGTAAACAAAGAAATATATAAAGTTTGTTTTGTTTGTTTTGGAAATCATTAATTCAAAACAAAAACACTCTAATTCTGTTTTCAATAACATTTCTTAAATAAATACAACATTCAAATCATAGAAAAACAAACATAAACCGAAAATAAAGTCCATTTACATTAAACGTTAATATTTATAAACAAAAGCAAATTCCAGATGAAAGATAAACATAAACATATGAATTTCGTGAAATAAACAAAAACAAGAATGTTTTGTAAACATTTGATTGTATTATTTATATTTTTGAGGTTTATAAGATATCAACATATCCTATAACCTCAAAAATGCGTATACAAAATTAATTAACAAGAAACAAAAATGAGTGCGAATTGACTGAATGATTTGTTTATTCTAAAACGAAAATCGATAATCTATAATTAAATACTTTTCTAGGTGAATAATTTTTATGTGAAATTAATTACGACGTATAAATAGAAAAGTGGGAAAGTCGTAGTAAAAACATATATTCAAAGGTTCAATGAATCAGAATGCAATATCTAAACGCACGAACGTGATACCACGACAAAGGGACTTCTTGAGCGTAACAGAAACGAAGGGGTAAATTTGGTGCGTGTTGGGTGTATTTATGTATATGCGTTGATATATATATATATATACACATACTGTGTCCGGTCAAAGACTCTTCACCCCTCGGTAACGCACAATCCGGGGTGGAAAGTAGAAACTACCCTCACTTCAAAGTGAGCCTCAGACGTACACACTGGGTTCTTTTTTACGATCGCATTTATCTACGTATCCAACGTGTCCATCCATCGACATTAAAAAGAAGCGAAATTAGCTTATAAAATGATTTGCCCGGAACGCGATCAAATTTGTATCGTTAAATTTTTTTTTTTTTTTTGGCTCTTTCACCCATGTTTTTCTTCCTTTTTTTCTACGTTTATATTTATTTTCTTTTTGTTTGCGAAAAATCAAGTTGCCGCCGTATTAATTGAACGTGTTGACATCGAACACCCGTGTGGCGACAAAAAAAGGTCCAAGACAAATATTCATGCTGAATAAAACCGTTTTGTATTCACCGATCATTGTTCGAAAAATCATAAAAGCACGTGTACGCCTTTTTGTTAGAAAAAAAAGGAGAGCGAGAGAAAATAATAATAACCAAAAAACGAAGAAAAAAAAAATTAAAAACAACAAAAAAAAAATGCCGAGGTCCGGACATTGTAAACCAATAACACAATCAACGAATAATTGAGTTGCATTGACTTTGCGCGGGAATTGATACCATTTTGTTTCGACCGTTTAATAAATTCTTGATGATTATTTGCGCATGCATTTTTCGTTTATGCGCACGCGACGTGAATTTTGTGAAAATCGACGGTAGTGGACAAAAAGTGTATCTTGAAAATTGAAAAAGAGAATTTTGCGAAAAAATATTTTTTGAAACATTTAAATTTGTTCAATTTCTAAATTTTCAAATATCTTTGGAATTTATTTTTAAAACAGAAACAATAATGTTTGTTTACATTTGACTGTATTATTTACAAATAGACACGATTTCAAATCATAGAAAAATGTAAACAAAGATGACATTTGTGAAATAAACAAAAATACTAATGTTTGTTTACATTTGATTGTATTATTTACAAACAAAAGTTATTTCAAATCACAAGTAAACATAAACAAGGATGACTTTTGCGAAATAAACAAAAACAAGAATGTTTGTTTATATTCGATTATTTACAAAACAAAAATGATTTTAACCGTTTGATGAGCGCTTGAGCTTGTTTACATATAATTCTGTATACATTTCGCGACGTTCGATCATCAAACGGTTAAATCATAAATAAACGTAAACAAAAATGACTTGTATAAAATAAAATAAAAGCAAAGATAACTTTTGTAAACTAAGCAAAAACAAGAATTTTTAAAACATGAATAAACATAAACAAAGATGACCTTGAAAATGGAAAAAACGAGAATCTTGCAATAAATATTTTTTGAAACATTGAAATTTCTTTTTTTTTTTTTAATTTTTAGAAAATTTCCAAATATCTTTGGAATTTATTTTTAAAAGAAAAAATGTGGAATAATTTTGCCGACTTCATCTGAGATGTCGACACATAAGTTGGTTGTTTCCTGGCGACCAAAGTTGCTCCATAATGCTAATGTCAACTTGCTTTAAAATCGATTTGGAATGATTGTAGCGGCACTTGCGAAAGACGACAGGTACTTTCGGACTGTCGCTCACGTACTTGCAAGTACAAACGAGGAGCAAAGGGGTCCGCGAGACTGGTTAGCTCACTGCCGCGGTCACTTTGTGAACTAAGCTGGCTTTGCCCAGTGTTTAATTAAGTCTCGCCGAGACTACTCACCCAGTGTTCTTTGTGTGCCTCTCTCTTTTTCTCACCCCTTTCTCTTTATCCCTCTGTCTTTCTCTCGTCATCTTGCTCTCTCTCTTTCTTTTTTCCTCAACCAAGTTTCTCTCTGTCTTTTGAACTAGCCATTTCTAGGTACATGCGTTCTATTTTTACGCTAGGAAATACTGTGAAAACAACTTTTCTCCACAAGAGGGTTCTAATCTTCTAGAGGGAAAAAAACACGAGCTTCACTTATAATCGTTTGTCGTCATTTTCTTTCGCTTTTAATATGAAAACTGAAGTTTTATTTAATAACAGTATGAATACTCATTTTGAAATAGAATGTATTGATCTTTTTTTAATTGTAAGTAATATTGGTTAATATGAAATTATTCTTAAAATATGTAAAAAAGGTTACTCGCGATTGACCTTTGAAATATAAATGTTAAGCCATAAACACAACAAAAATATATATAGTTTCTTTATTTTCTTTTAGAATCATTCATGCAAAATAGAAACAAGTTTTTGTTTACATTAGTTTTGTTTTCAGTAAATCGTAATGACCTTTATCAAATAAATATAAAATTTAAATCGTAGAAACATAAACATAAACAGATTATTTACATAAAATTTTTGTATTTATAAACCATAACAATTTCCAGAAGGAAGAAAAACATGAATAATTATGAATAAACGTAAAGAAAGGTGACCTTTGTGAAATAAACAAAAGCAATAATTTTTGTTTACATCTGATTGTATTATTTACAAACAGAAATTAGTTTAAAATATGAAAAAACCTAAATAAAGATGACCTTTGTGAAGTAAACAAAAACAATAACAACAATTTGAAATTCTTGTTATGAAAAATTAAAAAAATATGAAAGCTTATACAATTTCAATAAACTGTAATAAACTTTCATAAATAAATACGACAATCAAATCATAAACAAACATAAACAGAAAAAAAAGTTAATTTACATTAAATTGTAATATTTATAAACAAAAGCAACTTTAGAATGAAAGACAAACATAAACAAACATATGACATTCGTGAAATAAACAAAAACAAGTAAGTAAATAAACAAAAATGTTTGTATACATTTTATTGTATTATTTACAAATAGAAACGATTTCAAATCATGGAAAACCGTAAACAAAGATGACTTTCGTGAATTAAACAGAAACAAAAATGTTTATTTACATTTGATTGCATTATTTACAAATAGAAACGTTTTTAAAACACGAATAAACGTAAACAAAAATGACTTTCCTGAAAAAAACCAAAACAATCTGTTTATTTTATTTCATTATGAATTGAACTAAAATAAAATTTTCGGCAACAACTCAACAATAAAAAAAACTTCTTAAAATTGTTTCTTTTTCTAATCGTAATTGTAACATCAAAGTACCCAGAATAAGAATGCCGCAAGATAATTGTATATTTTGTTGTTTCTTTTCGTATTTATTACACGCTATACCATAGTTCAGAATCAAAGCACAAATTCCGAATACACATTTCATACAATGTACACCAAAGTAACGCTCGAGTGCAATCTCAGTTCCGTTTAATGAAACGAGTCATATTTAATGGTATGAACGCGCAGTTACGTTGCAAGGAGTTTTTCAGATACGTAATCGCGAAAATGTTTGTTCTCGTATCAGAAGCGATGCTCTCGAAGCGAGACCTTCTTCTCTCTCTCTCTTTTCTTTCTCTCTCTCTCTCTCTCTCTTTTCTCTCTCTCTCTCTCTCTTTCTCTCTTTCTTTTTCTATCTTCATTTTCTTTCGTTTCTCCTCTTCTCGCTCTCGTCTCGTTCGTTCTACTGAATATATTTTTCTTGTCTACTTAGTAAAGGCGGTGCACACACCGCCTGTACACCAACCTACCAACCTATCCAGGTTACTGAGAAATGCGCCCTCGGGCCGACGCCGGCAGCCACTCGGCTCGCATCTATTAGTATTGCGACGTTAGTCGGAGGACTCCGAAGTAACGTCGAATCTTAGAAGATCATGAGAGATTGGCATCGCCCGCAGCCATTGCTGAATTAAGAAAACAACATGCTGATATAAAACCAAATTAATGTTAAATATATTCCGGGGACACTCGATATATAATTCGATACTAATTGCGCACGATCGCTTTTTTACAAACGTCAAGCTGTTTCAAGTTTTTGAAACAGAAAAAAAAAAATGTTTTTATTTCTTTTATTTCTTCCACCGAGAAACGAACCGAAATATTTTATGCCCGACAAAATAATGTATACGACGATTGATTGCCTCGTCCGTATCTTTTGCTTTATTTTCTTAATTATGCTTTTTGGATTTTGATTGAAACTGAAATTTATGTATGTTAAAAGCAGGTTTCTTATGAAAATGAGAAACAGATGCGTTAATGTTTAATTTATATAACAACAATTTTTGCATATTTTTTCATACTCGATTTCATATCACATTTTTTATTTGCCCCTTGCGATTGCTTTTTATTCTATTATTTCTTTATATATAAAATAACAAGAATCTTACAGAACACAGAGTTTTTTTTTCCAAAAACTCTTTTTGTTTCAAAATCCAGAAATTCTATCAAAAATAAATACTCTCAACAAATATGATAAAAATAAAATGGTATTCAACAACATAGAAAAAAAAATAAATAAAATAACGCGAGGCAAAAAAAGAAATTGAGTGAAGCCATTATATATTACACGGGATGTTTCGAGGTAAGCTAATCGTTTATTACATCTATATTTTAGCGCGACATAAGCACGCAACAAACAAAAGAGCACGAAGAAATACCATCATCGTGTGCTCGTATCCGCGCTATTCGGCATGCATACAAAACTTTACACTTACGTGAAACTCTCGTGATCATGGCGGACGAGATGGAGTGCTTGGAAATTTCATCGGACGGAATTTGGAATTTAGATGAAATTGCACGAATTACTTGAGCGCCAACTTGGGCTCTACGTGTAATGCGTCGAATGAGTCTTTGTCGCAGCGCCCGCATGTTGTTAATAATTGTAACAACAAGCGCGTTGTTGCATATATTATTCACCGACTAAGCGAATCCATTTGCAGATTATACGTTTTCGGTGGCAGATGAAACAAAAAATGTATCCAAAAAAATGTATCCAAAAAAAAAGGGGGAAAAAAAATTTAAGAGAGATAAAAAGTGTGATATATATCGATCAATAATTTGGTTATCATTTCGAGTAAATTCTATACAAGCATGAAACAGTGATTTCAACGCGAGTAAACGAAACCATAAATTACGTGTAATCACAATTCTGCGAGAGCAGAATAAATTAAGTATCTATACGTAAGAGATAACCCGTTATTAGACGCCAGTGTCACCCTTGTCGAGTAATGGCTGTCCGTGACAACGCAAAACCGCAGATTCTTTAATGACATCTAAACCTGATATTAACATCCTGCTGGTCAAAGAAATGGTACATTTGATTTAATTCTGTGATTATGGTCGTTTGGTTCGAGAGAAAAAAAAGTTTATTCCAACACTTTTATTTGTTTTCATATCAATTCATGAATAAAATATAAAAGACATTTTAATGATCAAAGTTGTTCTGCATGTATCACATTTTTCTTATAAAATAAATCAGGCTACAAAAAGAAAAAAAGTCAAATAAAAGCTTGAGCGTGGAAAGTTCAATACACTGAGAAAATGGAAAACTTTATTACAAAGACCATATACACATAAAAATAAACCGAAAATGCACTTAATTTACATTCCATTTGAATATTTATAAACAAAAACGAAATAACATGAAAGATAAACATAAACAAACATATGACTTTTGTGAAATAAACAGAAACAATAATGTTTGTTTACGTATGATTGTATTGTTTACAAATAGAAACGATTTTAAATCATGCGAAAGTGTAAACAAAGATGACATTTGTGAAATAAACAAAAATACTAATGGTTGTTTACATTTGATTGTATTATTTACAAAGAAAAGTTATTTTAAATCACAAATAAACATAAGCAAAGATGACTTCTGTATTAAACACAAACAAGAATGTCTGTTTAGATTTGATTGTACTATTTACAAACAAAAATGAGTTTAAATCACGAATAAAGATAAACAAAGATGACATTTGTGAAATAAACGAAAATACTAATGTTTGTTTACATTTGATTGTATTATTTACAAACAAAAGTTATTTTAAATCACAAATAAACATAAACAAGGATGACTTTTGCGAAATAAACAAAAAAGAATGTTTGTTTATATTTGATTATTTACAAAACAAAAATGATTTTAAAACATAAATAAACGTAAACAAAAATGACTTTTATAAAATAAAATAAAAGCAAGGATAACTTTTGTAAATAAAATTACTAAAGTAAACAAAATTACTAACGTTTACATTTAATTATATTATTTACAAGTTATTTTAAATCACAAATAAACATAAGCAAAGATAACTTGTGTAAACTAAGCGAAAACAAGAATTTCTAAAACATGAATAAACGTAAATAAACATGACCTTTGTGCAGTAAACAATAACACTAATGGTTGTTTATATTTGATTGTATTATTTACAAACAAAAATTAGTTTAAATCACAAATAAACATAAACAAGGATGACTTTTGCGAAATAAACAAAGCAATAATGTTTTGTATACATCTGATTATATTATTTACAAAACAAACATGATTTTAAAACATGAATAAACGTAAACAAAAATGACTTTCGTAAAATAAACAAAAACACGTCTTTTTTCATTAGAAATAAATAAAATGCTTTGCAAAAGCAACAGTAAATTGTGTATTTACTTTCAATAATTTCAATACATTAAAAAAAAGTGCAAAAATTTATGTCGAAAAAAAAACCTTTAAAAATATAGGTAAAATTAAATGAAACCAAATGATCGATTAAAGCTAATTCAAAAATCAAAGGCGCATTTAGTGCAAAATTTACGAGTGAAACCGATTGAGCGCGGAACAATTATTCCAATCACAATAACCGTCAGCGTGGCTTATTTTACGGCGCTCGTTACACGACGTGCGAAAATTTGCGGGTATCATTTTTGGGTATTTTGTTTTGCAAAATTTTGTGAGTGACGTGACAGTAACTAATATCACCAGGAATATACATATATACATATATACATATTGAACGATACGAATGCTTTTGCGCATAGTTTGGATAGAAAGCACGGGGATCAAGCAATTATGATCCACCAGCATCATCGTCATCGCAGCGTCCATCACACTTTATTAGAGCGACGATCCAGAACAATCGGTCGGACGATTACAGCCGATAATCGTTAGCAGACACAAGCCATTAATGACTGGCGACCATTCTCGCCATGCCAAATTAACAGTAGCGAGCGAATGAGTACGCCTGATAATGGACCAAAGTAAATTCGCGTCTCATCATATTTGCAAAGATTTTATGTGTGTCCCAAAACTTATCATCGTTGCGAATGATTATTCGATATAGTGAATGCTGATGCAAGTCATGGGGGAATAGTCATCGAATATGATGTCATCCTGTTAACGACCTGCCAGTTATCGTTTATAGTCGACAATATCAAATGTAATCAGACTGTAACAGCTATTCATTCATATGAGGACTATGAAAAGTGGTCTATAAATTTTCGTGAATCTGAAATTAAATCTACACACTTAATCATTAATTAGATTTAGTGATTGATTCACGCAATTATTTGTTTTATAATTGCGTGAATCAAATAATAAGAGCAGTTTAATAAAAATATGTCCGAACGTAATTTATTGTTAACCCTTGAAATAATTATCTATTGTTCATATATTAACAATGTATGGATAATATATATATTGACAATATATAGTATAATACCACACAGAAGAAAATATATTTTAAAATATATTCATATATATTTTTGGTAAAACTTTTTATTTTTGATATATCTTTAGTAAAAAGAATCATTGCTCATATATTAATAATATATTGACAATATATGGTACAATATTGACCATATATATTTACATATTTTACATATATGATATGTAACACACACAAAAAATATATTTTAAAATTTATTCATATATATTTTTGGTAAAACCAAATATTTTATATTTGATATATTCTTAGTAAAAAAATATAATTATCCATATATTGATAATACGTTGACAATATATGGTACACTATAGACAATATGTATTTATATATTTTCCATATATCATATATATGACACACAGGAGAAAATATATTTAAAAATATATTCATATATATTTTCGGTAAAACGAAATATATTTTATTTGATATATCTTTACTATAAAAAATCATTGTCCATATATTAATAATATATTGACAATATATGAACATTATATGTTACTATATATAATAACATAAATGTATAAGTTATTGTTTTTTATATTATTTCAACTTTTCAAAAGTAATCCATATGTTATTTATATATGATCAGTTTATGGTCAATATATTGTCGATATATTATTTTTTGAACAATATATTATTAATATATGATTTATATATGAACAATATATGATCCTTTTTACTATTGTAAGTATATCCTGTATTAGAGTATAAACACAATATATTTCTAAAATGTATTTGTAAAAATATAAATAAAAATATATTTCCAAATATATACATAAATACTTTTACATAAAAATAATATATTTCGAATTGTTTAAAAATATATTTTACCGGCAAAAATTTATAGAATTCAA
>JABFPJ010007204.1:0-10171 GCA_022817425.1 Gryon sp. ZL-2020 | reverse complement strand
CCCGTATTTCCCGTATTACCCGTATCACCCGTGTTACCCGTATCACCCGTATTACCCGTATTACCCGTATTACCCGTATCACCCGTATCACCCGTATATTGTATATGTTGAGTAATTACTGTATCTGTGTGTATGTCTAAATTATGTTTATGTTCTTTTATTCTTGTTTTTAAATTTCTCTTTGTTTCACCTATATATGATTTTTTTACAATTACAATCAATTTTATACACAACTCCAGTTTGTGAATCTTTTTCAATTTTGTCTTTACCGTTTTTTATCAAAACATCTAATTTGTATGGTATATTGTTGATTAACTGGTATGCATTTTGTTTAAATATGTATTTTAAATTATTATTTATTATGTTATAATATGTTAAAACTATGATTTTCTCAGTGTTTATTGAAGTTTGATTGTTATTATTATTGTTTGAAGATGTTTTTAATTTATTCAATCTCATATCTATATTTTGATTAATAAACTCTATTGGATATAAATTGTTTATCAAAATTTTATTGACTAAGTTGACATTGTCAATGTGAATTTTTTCATGAGATAATATTATTGTTGGTGATTTGGGTAAGAAAGAACAATCCAGCTTAATGGAAAATAACACTTTATTTCGTATCCTTTCGTTGGACGATGCAGCCTCACGCGCAGCCGGAAGTAAAGAGAGTCGTTCACGTATCTTCGGCCGCAAAGCCCTGAACTTGCGCATATACATATAGAGGGAGCGGGCGTCAACCGAAAAAAACACCGCCAATATTCAAATTCCAACACTCCCTCCCGAGGTTGACATTCGCTCATAATTGTATAAAGTAATTACAATTTTCTAATACATAAATGGTTAATATAAAAGATAACTAAACTTATTTTATTAATTGAACATACTGGAGATCGCAATTTAACAATTTCTGAACAAAACTTTTTACGATTTTATAATCGTAGAAATTAAACATATCAATTTTAATAGTCGTTTCTATAAGAAAATAAATCGTAGTAAAACTAACTGTCGTAAACTTTGTACTTCTTCATCTATTTGAACTGTCGTTTTATAAATCATAATATAAACTACCGTCGTTTACTCAACCGTCGTCATATCTGAAAATAAATTATATTGTTAAAGTAAATCACAGAAATACAGTCATTCATAAACAGTCATTATTTAATATCTTATCTCGTAATCTACAGTGAATTTCAAAGGACAATGGCTTTGTCATTATGTCTGCCAATTGTTCCTTTGTTGACACCCATTCAATTTTGATTCGTTTTAAATTAACACATTCTCTTATATAATCTCTGTGTATCTCTGTCATGTGTCGTAATTTGTTATTACCACTGCTGCTTGCACATATGCCAGCAGCTCGATTGTCACACTTCAATATTACTGGCAGAAAACTTATATCTAACAGTCGTGAAATTGATCTATCTATCGAAACTACTTCTTGACATGCTTGACTCATTGCAACATATTCAGCTTCACAAGTTGAGAGAGCTACATAATTCTGCTTAGTTGTTTTCCATGCTATCGTATCACCAAACAGTCGTATTAGATAACCACTCGTTGAAATAGAATTTTTACAATCTGCAAAACTTGAGTCAGAATATGCCAACATGTCGTTTCGTCTACCTTGATAGGTTAAACCCATCGTCCTTGTACCTTTCAAATATTCAAAAACTCTCTGAGCCATTTTCCATTCGTTCACAGTCGGATTAATTTGATGTCTACTCAACACATTTACAGCATAAGTTATGTCAGGTCGAGTAGATCCCGCCAAGTACAATAAGCTACCTACCATTTCTCTGTAAGGTATATCAACTGTCTTTTGAGTCTTAATTTCTGAACTGTCGTTTGAACTGTTTTCTTCTCGTTCTTTTCGTTCTCGGTTTGTCACCTGCCTTGTCACCATTGGGCTCATTTTTGGATGAGATTCTTTAAAACCAAATTTAGTTAATATTTTATCAATATAATGTTCTTGAGTTATACTCATCGTTTTAGTTGTCCTGTCACGTTTTATATCCATACATAAAAAGGTCTTTGGATGTCCTAAATCAGTCATATCGAAAACTGCCATTAATTTTAATTTAATTTCGTTAAGTTTTTGACTGTCGTTACTAGCTAATAACATATCGTCTACGTAAATCAAAAGAATTACGATTGATGTTTGAGACTTCCATGTAAACAAGCATGGATCGTTAATATCGTTTGTTAATCCTAATGAATTCGCAACCGCCGTAAACCTGTCGTTCCATCTTTTTGGACTGATTCTCAAACCATATAAAGACTTTTGTAACTTGTAAACCTTTGTTTCCTTTATTTCGTTCGTTACTTTAATACCGTCCGGAATTTCCATAAATATATCTTCATCTATTGTGCCATTTAAAAAGGCTGTTTTTACGTCTAATTGACAAGCATCTAAGCTATAGAAATTTATTATTGCCAATACAGCTCTTACTAACGTTAACCTAGACACTGGAGCATATGTCTCTTTCAAATCATACGTGTTTCTGTCTTTAAACCCTCGTGTAACTAATCGTGCTTTATATTTTGTTTTACCGTCGTTTTGAACTTTTCGTTTAAATACCCACTTGGAATCTATTATGTTTGGTCTTTTACATCTCGTATCTACTGTCGGTCGGTCAACTTCTGTCCACACATCGTTCCTTTTCATTGCGTCGAGTTCTTCTTCAATTGCTTTCAACCAATCTTTACTCTCTTTTGATTCCATTGCTTGCTTATATGTTTGTGGGTCTTCATTTAATTTTGCGAAGAAAGCATGTAGCAATTCGTCTTCAACCGTATTTCTAGTTTGTTCAAATTCATTGTCTATTTGCGGAAATTCAAAGTCTGTCGTTACTGTCGTTAAATATGTCAGATTCTCAAAGCTCGTGTCTTTCATACCTCTGCTACGAGTACAATAAGGTCTTTTGTGTGCTGTCGTTTGTTTTTCTCGATTGTGTTGATTTGAATTTTCTCCCTCCGTTTCTAACCTTTTTTCCGTCTTTTTCGTGGTCTACCTCTCTTTTTCTTTTCGTCTTTATCCCCTTCTGTAATTAACTGTTCGTTATTATTTGATAATTCTTTCTCTTCGTCAAATTTTTGAAACCAGTCGTTTATATTAATCTTTTCTTCAGGGATCGGCCAGTATTGTATGGAATCCTTTCGAAATTTGTCACCATAAACTAATTTTTCATTGAATCGAACATTACGTGATTCGAAAAATTTTCCGGACTCTGGATTTAAAAATATATACCCTGAGGATGTATATCCAACCATGACACCTCGTATAGCTCTAGCTGAAAATTTCGAATCTGTCTTTCGATTTATAGTCCAGTAAGCCAGACTTCCAAATCTTTTAATCTGATTGAAATCGTAGTTATAATTTGGTGTAAACCTTGATAAAGGGGTTTCAAAATCTATCGACTTGTGGGGAGTTCTATTATAGACGTATACTGCCGCGCTCAAAGCCAAATCCCACATATTTAAAGGTAATTTAGAATCAAATAAAATGGCTCTTATTTTCTTTTGGATCATTTGGTTAAATCTTTCTGCCACTCCATTGTGTTGTGGCATATCCGGACAGGCAAACTGATGCTCAATGCCTTCTCGTTTCAACACATCGTTCGTATAACCACCTGTGTACTCAGTACCTTTATCTGTTCGTAAATAACAAATCTTTTCGTTTTCACCAAGTAAATTTCTCATCGTTTTTATAAATTGTTCTAAACAATATCCGGTCTCATCCTTCGTTTTCATCGGATATGCCTGAGCCACCCGTGAATAGTCGTCTATAAATACTGAAATTGATTTATATCCACACGGATAAGTGGCAGGTGAAATCTTGCCCATCACATCCGAGTGAATAATTTGTAACGGTCGTGTTGCTCGTGTTCTTTCGTGTTTGAATGGCAGCTTCTGCAATTTTGTTATTGCACAAACCTCGCATTCCAAAATACTGTCGTCAAAATGAATTTTTTGTAAATCTTTGTTGTCTTTCCATCGTTTTTGTAACTGTCTCAAATAGTTTAATGACGCATGTCCCATTCGTACATGCCACAACATGGCTTTACTATTTTCTCCAAGATTCGTATTACTGTCGTTCAAAGGATTTTCAGTATTTGTCAGTTCTATTTCAGGCAGTTCGTCAATATTAGTTATTTTTCTATCTGATATAGTTGTATCAAACTCCGAAAGAATCTTGTTGACATTTAATAATTCATGTTGACTGTCGTTACTTATTGTATTACCATTTTCTTTATTGTTGTTTAATTGACTGTCGTTATTAAAATTTTCTTTTATCTCTTTATTTACTGTCGTATCAACTTGTTCCTTGTTTGTGTTATCAGTCGAATTTTCTACTTCGTATATTACTTCTGTATCAAAGACAGTCATTAATTTCTTATTTTCGTTGTTAATTTTAAATTCCATCAACCAGTATGGACTTTTATATTTTCCTGTCGCAAATATCGTGTTATTTGATGGATCATATATTTTAATCTTTTCATTGTCCAATTTTATTAAATAACCTGCCTCTGCAAAGTGTCTCAAAGAAAGCAAATTTTCAGATAAAGAATCCGAATAAATCACGTTTTCTAAGTCAAATGAATGTTTTTCAGTTGTATTCGTTAATAGTTTAACCAAACCTTTACCTTCAGCCCTCAAATCGGCGTTACTGTCGTTATTCGCGCATTTTATAACATTAACTCCACCCTTATCAAAGTTTGCAAATATGTCTTTTGTGTTTGTTAGATGCTCAGTAGCACCTGAATCTACAATAAATGTTACATATAGATCTTTTTCCGACTTATTTTTATTATCAATCGTTAATTTATCAGCGATTTTATTATTAAAATTCTCACATGACAGAGCGACACCTTGTAATTTATTATCAATGTTATTATTAAACATACCTGAATCTTCATTTGAATTCTCTGTGAAGTGCACTTGTGGTGTATGACTTGTTCCGGTACGGGATTTTTGTTGATGATGACCGCCTCTATTATTGTTAAACTGTCATTCCTTCGTATCTTTTAGTTTTCCTTTGTGACCGTCGTTTAATTTATTTTGATTGCGACCCCCAAATCTGGTGAACTGTCGTGAACCTCTAGTCTTAAATAATTGTTTATTATTGGCATGTGTATTCTTGAATTTACTGTTGTTAACGAATCTCTTAGTTACTTTGTTACCTCTATAAGCACCACCGTAACCACCTCCGTAACCACCTCTATAGACAAGACCTTTTGCCTTTGCAAGTCTTATGGGACATTGTGAAGCCACATGAGTAGTGAACTCCTGACATTCGTAGCATTTACGAAGTCCCAGTCCCTTACGTGGACACTCATTTTTCATGTGCCCCATATCATCACATTCGTAACACCGATCGGTTGATTGATACTTTACAAAAGATGCAGATGGCACTGCACTTGCCTTCGTATTGGGATGATTAACTGTCGTTTGTTGTTTATTAGCTTCCGCCTGCACAATAAAGTTTTTAAGAGCTTCACATGTTAATCCTTTACCCATCTGAATATTAGTTACAAAATCGGCCGTTTTGACCTCAGGTACATGTGTAATTATCGCATTATAAAAGGCGTCTCGTTTTTCACTCTCCGATAGTGGAGTCGAACCTTGCAAATTTTCGTAACTTCTAACTATTTCGTCAAATCTATCCCAAAATTGCATTGCTGTTTCTTGTTGTGGATTATATAGTAATGAATACAATTGTTTTCGTACTATTACACTCGTTAAGTTAACTTCACTTCGTTTAATTTCTTTTATTTTGTTATACATTTCACGTGGATCTTGTATTTGTAAAATCTTTGAATGATATACTTGATCTATTCTGTTTATTAAGATATCTCTAACTCTAAATTTATGTTTCTTAACAGTCGTTTCTTCAAACTTTACGGGAGGTTCAATCTTTTCATCAATAATGTATAACAAATCCAACGTTCTCAATTCGGAGACAAAGAACTCGTTAAAATGTTCAAATTTACTTTTTAATGTTAATTTATAATCTCTTTTTTCGCTTTCTTTACCTACTAATTCTATTTTTATAATATCTTTAAGTTTTTTTGCAAAGTTCGTTCCCACATCGTCGTTGTTTGTTAATTTTGTTGATTTTAAACTGTCGTTATTTTCTTTTACACTGTCAGTCGTACTATTGTCCGTACTATTGGTACTCGTCGTTTGTTCAACTGTCGTTCGTTTTGGAATATTAATAATTCCTTTCTCAGGGGGATAGCTCACAATCGATGAAATTCGAGGCTTTTTAATTTTATCTAAATCTACCTGCTGACTCATCAAGGTTCGCAATTGTTTTTGAGTTTCCATTGTGATGCCAATGAGCGTGTTCATTGCACTCATCAAATGTCTATCCGTAACTGTCATTTTAGATCCTACGGTCGTTGTTGATCCTGTGGTCGTTCCACTCGCAAGTTCCGTTCGTTCCTCTTGTCCTTCGTACGGTCGTTTACTTCTGGGACTTCTTTCTTCTGCTAATTTCGACACATCTATGGCAGATCGTTAAGTTATTGTAAACTTTCGTAAAATTTAGGTACCACAGTCGTTACATACATCGTTACACAAGTCGTTACATACATCGTTACACAAGTCGTGATGCAAATCGTTTAACTAGGACAATTCGATTATCAATCAAGTTACCTGGATCATCAATTTTGATCTGTTGCTTTACCTCTACATTCAAAGTAGAGGTTGATGCCGACTTTTCCTCATCCTTATTATCTGCATTTGATGGTAACTTATCATCTGACCGTGCTGTTTCCTCAACAGCACTCGCCTCCTCAACTTCAGCCAACAGTCGTTCTTCGTCACTTTCTGTTATAATTTCAGACTGTTGTTGAGCATCTTCATTTTTAGCGTCACTTCTTGACGTCCCCGACTCATTATCATCGCTTACACCTCGGCTTCTGATGATTGGAATCGAAGTTGCTTCGATTATAGCCTTTCTTACTTTATCCCATTCGTCTTTCAGGGATTCTTTAGCTGTAATATAAATTGTCGTTACTAACTCGTTTAATTAACTTTCACTAACAGTCGTTAACAAATCGTTTGAATTATCAATGCGATAAAATCATCGTGCTTCTAAATCACAAATGTCGAACAACAAACAAAGGTGATCTGAAACTGAACTGTTCCTTCATACACGAACAACAATGTATTTCAAAACAGCCCTAGTTACACATACTCTTCGCAATGAACACAATTAACCCGAGCATGAGCAACCCGAGGTGCAGGATTCGTGTCGATTTAAATTTAATTAACAATTAATCTATCATACATCGAAAATCTAATCATTAAAAACACTAGTCCCTGGTTTTAATTTATATGAGCCTTTTATTTTACGATGATATTGTTTATTTGATTATTTGAAGCTTCTTATTAATTTATATACCGCTTTATCAAACAATTCGTTAACTGTCGTTAAATATTTATATCAACTCTCATTTACTTCAATTCAAGTTAATTTTTATTTATTTATGTATTTATTTTAACACATTTCGTTTCAAAATAAACCAATATTTATAGTGTACACTTTTTTGGAATACATACGTATGCAAATCTCAGCACCGTTATCGAATTTTACTCTAACTCTATCTTTTTCTAGTGATGTTCTACACTTCACCACTTCACCTTCGATTGACAATGCTTTTCTCACTTTTTGTAATAAACCCGAAAAAATTGGTAGAGCAACGGACAGTTGGTATCCATCTTTTCCTTCCATGTTGAAAAATTAGCTGAAAAATGTCATTTCATTAAGTACAATTCGTTTCATATGAATTTTGTATGCGCGCGCATTTCTTTCCCGAACATTTGTAACTGCCAATACGCAGCAAGTCGTGTGCGCACATGTTGATGCAGGTTTCAACCTGTCTCGGCCATCTTTCTCTGTTTGACCACACAAACGTCTTTGATGACCAATTTTATCAATTCACTTGAAAATTCAACTTTTTTAACTCAACTCCTCGTCCATTTCATGACCGTCGTACAACTGTCGTTTTCTTTTCTTTCAAATTGTATACACATATACATGCACACGCCAACACATACATATACATATATATACCAAACATATTTATATTTTGTGTATTTAGTTATTTAAACAAATCTTCACTTTATTAATCACTTCGTTAATTACTTCGTTAAACATTTCGTTAATCACTTCGTGTAGTTTTAGTTTGTTTTTCAATCCATTTTAATTTCATTTGTTTATTTTAGTATTTCTTTTATTTTATATCGGTCTCATCTCATGACGCCATCTTTAATGCGCGGCGACCGCGTGCCGAACGCCGATCCAAACGAAAAAAATGGCGATAACCAAACCAACGTTTTTCCACCATCGCCAAAACAATCGTTCACACCGTTACCTTCACCCCAATAACACAAAAACACACCACACACATCTTAGATACAAGTACAGAGAACTTTCATTCATTCGTGACGTCACATTTACAAAACACTGATATCAAACTTACATTAACCGTCGTTTCTACTTTCTAAACTTTTCTCTCGGCCGTCGTTTTCACAAACTCGCTTCAACGTACCCAAATTTTAGTCGCAGTGAAAGCGTGCGCTGGGCCCATAACCTGTTGGTGATTTGGGTAAGAAAGAACAATCCAGCTTAATGGAAAATAACACTTTATTTCGTATCCTTTCGTTGGATGATGCAGCCTCACGCGCAGCCGGAAGTAAAGAGAGTCGTTCACGTATCTTCGGCCGCAAGGCCCTGAACTTGCGCATATACATATAGAGGGAGCGGGCGTCAACCGAGAAACACCGCTAATATTCAAATTCCAACAATTATTGATTTATCTATTAATTGATAAATCATAGATCTTTTTTGGTGAATTGGATGATTTGAAAAATAGTTCAATATTCTACCAGAATATGTACTTTTTTGATACCAATTTGTAATTAATGTATTATTTTCTCGTAATATTGTAATATCTAAAAAGTTGATTTTATTATTAATTTCTTTTCTATATGTAAATTGTATATTTTTATCAAAACTATTAAATAATTTCAGTGTTTCATCAATCTTATCATTAGGAATATAGCAAAAAATAAATCATCTACATATCTATGGTAATATTTTGAATAATTTATTTGTGAGAATATGTACTATTCTAGATCTCTCAAGACTATGTCTGCAAATATTGGAGATATTGGGCAACCTTTAATTTTTTTATAATATATATTATTAAACGAAAAGTAAATATTATCAAAAATAAATTCTATGATTTTTAAAGAAAATAATTTTTGTTGGTTTAAAATTATTACTAAATGATTTCTGAATTGTAGAAAAATGTTTTGATATTGAATTTAATACTAGTGTCACTGTAAAAAATGATTGTTCCATTTTCTTAAATTCAGTATAAAATATTCTGAAATTCAGTGTAAAATGTTCTTAATTAAGACAATTTAAACTTAATTTAAGAACATTTTATACTGAATGTAAGAATATTTTACTGAATCTAAGAAAATAAATCAAAACCCATTTTTACAGTGGTTTTTGTTACGTTTGTGAATAATGATATAACATCAAATGAAATAAGTATATAATTAGTTGGTAATTTTTTGTTGTATATATGATTTTTAAATTCTATTGAATTAATCACATTATATTCAGATGGGCCTATAGCTATTTTTAACTATCTGGATATAAATTTTTCCAAATTATAATTTGGAGATTCTATTGTTGAAACTATTGGTCTAAAGAATAAAATTGGTTTATGAATTTTCGGTAAATTGTACATTCTAGATAAATTTCCATAAGATTTGAATAAGTATTTGTATGTATATTTATCTATGTATTTATTTTTGAATAATAATTTGCAAATATTGCTATGTAAAGTTAACAATTTATTTAATGGATTGTCACTTTGAATTGTATATGTGGTTTGATCATTTAATAATTTATTTGTTTCTTTTATATATGTATTTTTATCCAGAATTACTGTTTTGTTTCCTTTATCTGTTTTAGTTATAATCAATTCTTGATATTCTTTAAAATATTTTTTTGTATCATTTAGATCTTTACAGCATAATTTATCACCTAAATTTAATCTTTTATTATTACTTTCAGTACTTCTCATTTCATTATTTAATAATGTAATGAATTTCTAATGTTACTTTTTATGTTGTTTGATAT
>JABFPJ010007203.1:0-10172 GCA_022817425.1 Gryon sp. ZL-2020 | reverse complement strand
ATCAGCAAATTTAACTGTTAAAAACAATAATTTCTGAAGAAAATAACGTAAATATTTACTAAAATAACTCTTATTTTTACTGTTTTTCACAGCAAAATTGATGATTTTTTGCCGATGGATTCAGAATGCTATTAAAAAGAGTAAAAATTCAAGATCTATGATTGTCAGTGTATATAAAATACATATATATATTTTTTTATTAAATTTCATTAAATTAATATATAAGAATAATAAAAATATATATATATATATATATATATATATGCGTATTTTCCATGCATGAACCATATATTTACAGCGTATTGGCCACTTTACAAAAGTAATGCATATATGGTCAATATTATATATATTATTCATTAATGTCATATCACTAAACCCGTACAGAAAAAAATATACTTTTAGAAATACATAACTTTTAAAATATATGTTAAATATATTTTTAATATATTTTTTATATGCAAGATATATGTTCCATGTATTTTTGCATATATTTAAATTAAATAAAATATATTCTCCGCAAAAAGATATTTATAAATATATTTAAATATATTTTACAAAAATATATATGTGAAAATATATGCGAAAATATATTTGAGTTTATGCAAAAATATTCAAAATATATAAAAGAATTATTTATCAGAAGGTATGGGGTAACGAAGGTATGATAATGTCTTCCTATACCTTTATTCAATAAATGTTGCGCAGTTGAGCACAGCGCCGAAGTGAAAGTATGCGTATTGGGCTACTGCGCAACTATACCTTACCATACTATTTTTGTCAAATAAAGGTATAATAACATTATACCTTTACCACAAAACATATCTACTCTAATAATACCATGCTTTTTGACAAATATTACACTTTTATTTTGCATTACTTTAATCCATTTTCCGAGGCCATTACAAAAAAAATACTTTAATCCTTTTTTGAAAACGTCTTCTGCCAACTCGCATTTAATCTTTTCAAAATCTAAAAAAAAATAATTAAAAAAAAAACGTCAACAAAAGTGACAAAAAAGGTATTTGCATGGAAAATCTTGTCGAGCGAAATTGAATGAATTAGTTATGGAAAGCGGCGGATCGATATTAATTTGTACTTGCAGCCTGATTCGGGGTGGCAGGTCGACCTAAAACACTTGGAAGGACAAATCGATGAGTCGACTGCAGCTATTATTATAAATAATCCTTCGAATCCGTGCGGATCCGTTTTTAGTCGGGACCATATTCTGGATATCTTGGAGGTTGCAGCGAAATATCACGTACCCATTATCGCCGACGAGATATACGAATACCTGGTATCAACGATATTTCATTTCATCCCTTTTCTTTTCAAATAAGCCCCCACGCTTAAATGCTCGCGCGAATTTGCTTTTTGTTTGAATATTCGTTACGCTCGTTTGTCGAACCCAACTCAGTCGCAAAATAATTTGTTCTCTGTTGCACATACATATATACGTATATACAGCCGTTGGAAGAATTGCTATCAAAAATAAATAGAATACCTCAACCTTTCGGCAAAGTTACTGCTTTTGCTCGAAAATTTGTAACTTGGTCCAATCAATATGTCTAAATTCAAGACTTCACTTCAATCGCGAAATTTATTTTCATTTTATGTTTTTCAATTTTTAGAACATTCGATTATACACTTTGAAAATATGGATTTCACAGATAAAGAAGAAAAAATGTAAAAAAAAAGAAATTATAAAAGTCAGATAAATGAAGGGAAATAATTAATAAAATTAGATCTGTAAATCGAATGTCCAAATAATGTAAATTGAAGTAAAACTATCATTTCATAGCTATTTTTAATTAATTTTAAAATTGATATTTAATAAAAAATATGTACGTTCAGATTAATTTTTTTTATTCCCATTTTAACAGGTATTTCCTGGGAAGTATTACTACTCATTCGCTTCTTTATCTACCGAAGTTCCTATATTATCCTGCAGTGGATTAGCCAAAAGGTATTTACAAATTAAAAATGACTACAAAATGTCATTCATATTCACATATATATTTTCTAGTAAAAATGTATCATCGTAAGTGAAAAAAAATGTTGGCCTTATATAAACCCTGAAAACAAGTGGATTAATTGTAATGCCTGGCCATACTAAATACCTATTTAAGTTCAATATTGTATAATTCGTTGTAAGGTTGGGAACTAGGGTCAATTAGGACCTAACAGGGCCATACTCAGGCCCTGGCAAGGCCTTATTTAGATCTATGCGGGGCCATATTGCGGCCCAATCAGGGCCATATTGAGACTCAATCATGGTCATATTAAGGCGCGACCAGAACTATATGAATACCTAGTCAAGGCCATATTAATACCCAGTCAGGCCCATATTGAGGCCCTAGCAAGGCCGTATTTAGATCTATGCAGAGTCATATTGCGGCCCAATCAGGGCCATGTTGAGACTCAACCATGGTCATATTAAGGCCCGACCAGGACCATATGAATACCTAGTCAGGGCCATTATTTATTATTTAATTGATTAAGGCCTACTTAGATACGATGCCTTTGTCGAGCCAACATTGAATTTTCCCTTGGAAGGAATACCTATTTTCCACCGAGCGTAAAACTCATAAAGTCTCATGCAAAAATGATTAAAAAGGTTATTACGAATTCTCGACTCTAAAAAGAAATATGCTAATATTGTAAAGAAACGATAGTTTAGAAAATGGAACACTTTTGAGGTCACAAATGCACTCTACACTTAATGCAATTTTGATCGCAAGTGAAGCCCTGACATTGACGATTTCGTTAAACATTTGCTTTGCCATTTTCGGCTCCAAAGAACTACGAGGTTTTGCGAAAATGAAAATGATTAAATTAAGCGATCAAAATTTGTATAAAATTTTGTCATTCAAAATACAATCGACAGCGTAACTGTTGATTTTAAACATTTTGCATTAATAATTGCAATAATAAATGACAGAAATGAAAATTCAAATTATACTTCATACTTTGTTAAATTATTCAAATGTCAAAATGTTCAATTTTTTTTTTTTTTTTTTTTTTTTTTTTTTGAAATCAATTGAACTAATAATAATTGTTGATCGAGACTTTTGTCAGTTGATTATTTCGAGAAATGTGTATTTCGTTCGTTAAATATCATACATTTGGAAATCGCAAATAATTTGTCATTATTCGCTCGATTTTAATTATGTCTCTGTTTCTAGATTTCTAGTGCCGGGCTGGCGAATGGGATGGATAATCATTCACGATCGACAGAACATTTTTGCAAAAGAGGTGACACCATTGATGATTACAATTAAGGATCAAAACATAACTTTTAATTTGTTTGATTTATTTAGTCATTTTAGTTTCATTTTTGTATATTTTATATATTTGTGTTTTGTGCAGATTCGTAAAGGTTTGCAGTGTTTAAGTCAGCGCATTATCGGAAGTAATACAATTGTGCAGGGTGCCTTGCCAAAAATATTAGCAGAAACGCCGCAGCAATATTACGACGACCTCGCGAGAACACTTTATGTAAATATTAAGTATTTCAAAGAAAATATTGTCATTTGATAAGTAAATATAATGCAATGAAAATAATAAAAAGTTAGGTTAACTTTAGACAGTGTTGAATTAAAAAATCTTATATTATTGAACTAACTTAAAAAAATGTATTTTAAAAAAATATATGAAGATATATTTTCGACGCTAAAAATATATTTCCGGCCAAAATTTCGACAAAAATATATATTTTTATATATATTTTGAAAAGTATAAATAAAAATAACGAAAATATATAATAAATATACAATATATATATAAAATATATAAAATATATTATATGAAATATATATTTGATATATATATATTTAATATACAGTTATAATATAAAATAAAAATATATTTATGAGGCCATTAAAGGTATAGCTTTGATATTAAGGCCTTAAAAAGGATTTCAAAGGGCCTTTACGGGTATTTTGCACGAATAGTAATTAGTAATAAATTATTATAGTTTGTATAGATTATAACTAGGACCTTCCTTGTAGCCCTAGTAGGGCCATATTAAGGCCCCACCAGGGCCATATTAATACTCAACTAGAGCCATATTGATTTCCAACCACGGCCATGTTATTAAAATGATTATTTTTTCCACAATATAGTGGCAATATAATGGCCATTATAATATTACAGAGCTCATTACAAGGCCATACTGAGGCTCAATCAAGGCCATGTTAAGACTTAACCAGGGCCATTTAAGACCAAATTAGAGCCATGTTGAGACTCAACCAAGGCCATATTAAGGCCAAATTAGGGCTATGTTGAAACTCAACCAGGGCCATATTAAGGTCCCACCACGGCCATGGTATTTAACTGTTTATTTGTTCAACTAACACATAAAAGCCCTATATGTAATTGTAATGCTTGGCCATACTAAACACCTATATAAAAAAAAATTCAAAATCTTTAAAATGTGAAAACAAATCATACTTTCATGCCGAAGTAATTAACCGTCAAAAAATCGTCATATTAAATTTTCTTTTATCAAACAAGACAAACATATTAAACTTTTGTTCTGCCATGTATAATATAAATACTTTCATAACAATATGCAAATTGCTTTCAGAGTCACGCGAAAGTAGCATACCAATATCTAAGTGAAGTGCCCGGATTGAAACCTATAATGCCTGATGGAGCTATGTATATGATGGTACTTTTCCTTTGCAAGTCTACTACCAAAAAAAAAAAGAAAAAAGATAGAACAATGTCGCCAGCTATTTGAGAATTAATCACTTAAGTGAAAAGAAACCAAAGAAACTAAAAAAATTTGCTGGATTTAAATATTTATACATTCAAAAATCAGATTCTTACGTAATACCTATGAATTTCGAATTGATTTGAACTAATATAATCCACGTAACAAACAGGTTTACATCGATCTCGCCAGTTTTCCTGAATTCGACTCAGACCTCGAGTTCGTTCAAAGTTTACTCTCACAGGAATCCGTGTTCTGTCTTCCCGGTGAAGTAAGTAAGAAACATATATATACACATATTGTTTGCGTTGCCTTGCTTTTTCTTTGCATTAATATTATAGTTTGTAGACGCTCTCTAACACAACTTGCAACTTTACGTCGTTTTTTTTCTGGATTTTTTGCAGTGTTTCGACTATCCTTCATATATGAGACTGGTTATAACTGTGCCAAAAGAAATGCTAGAGGAAGCCTGCAAGAGGATTCTAGAATTTTGCACGAGGCATCACGTCAAATTTATTCAAAACAATCTTACGGATATACCGTATAATTAGCGCATTTCGTCAATTTTGATCGTCATTTAAGTGTGGTTTTAAGGTGTTTTCATGATATGTAATTTATTCAAGGTTGTGGACGTTACTTTAACAACTGTAACATACTCAACTTTTTTTGGCAAGCTCTTTTTATTATTTTTTTTTTTTTTTCAAAGATTTTATAAAACTCACTCTTGACTGGTAACCTAATAAGGGCCTAATCAGTTCGCCATGCAAGTTCAAATTAAGAAATCCTAATGTGGACCCAGTGTGGATCCACCGTGGTTTTCCATAATTCGAACTTTTATTAGGGCTATCATATGGCCAGTCAAATATTGGCCACACAGAAATTGGCCAAATTTGTGATTTGGCCAGCCCTTTTCTTTTTTCTTAATTTTACAAAACACAATCGTATCTGGTAACCTAATAAGGGCCTAATCATTTGGCCATGCAAGTTCAAATTAAAAAATTCTAATGTGGATCCAGAGTCGACCCACCCTATACTTTTCCATAATTCGAACATTATTAAGGCTATCATATGGCCAGCCGATTACCTTTTTTCCAACAATTTTACAAAACACAATCTTATCTAGTAACCTAATAAGGGCCTAATCAGTTGGCCATGCGAGTTCAAATTAAAAAATCATAATGTAGACCCAACGAGGTTTTCCGTAATTTGAATGTTATTAGGGCTATCACATGGCCACCCAAATATTGACAAAATCACAAATTTGACCAGCCCTTTTTATTATCTTTTTTTAAGTTTTACAAAACACAACCTTGAATTGATTTAATTTGAAAAAAAGCGTTACTTAAGAAATAATGTATACAATGTTTCCGTTGTTAAAGTTTGTAAGTGAATAATGTTGACTATTCGTCTCTTTGCAACAACATGGATTTACTTTTTGTTAGTCAGAGAACATCGATTACGTCTATAAACTATATCTTGCAGATGTTATACTTCGTTTCATACATTGTTGTATATTCATATATGATGCAATATATATGCTTCATAGAAGCCGTATACATTTCTGTTAATCCACGTTTATGGTACATAGTTATGACATACCTATTTTTATCTAAACATGAATAATTCATTTTACATGCAAATTTTACATATATGTAAATTGTTAAAAGATAATGTGTACAGTGCAATTAAACGCACGAAAATTGATTCATGCAAATACCTACAAACGTATTATTGCAACATTTCTATACATCGCTGTTAAACGTATTTCAATATATTACAAATATATTATATAAATATATATATTGTTAATGACAAAAAATGTAACATTTACAAAATGTTTACCTTCCTTTTTTTGCAATAAAATGGTTTCATTTATGTTTCCATTTGTTCAACTTTTTGTGTTAATATTTCTCGTTTTTATTTTATGTGATTTTCTGCACTTTTTTGAACATTTTTAAAATTACATTTTATATTTTTAGTGAACATGACCCTAATAGAAAGGATTATATATTGCTCATATATATCATATATATATAGGCATATATCATATATTTTCCATATATGGACCATATACTGGCAGCATTTAGAGAAGTAATCCGTATATGGTCCATATATGGTTTATATATGATCCATATATGGTTCGTATATAGTCCATAAATGATTCATATATGGTCCATATATCGTTAATATATGGTTCGTATATGGTCCATATATGGTTAATATATGGTCCATTTATATTGTCAATATTTGCATAAAATATGATTTTTTGAGTATATAATATTAATATATATTTTATGTATGGCCAATATATGACTTTTTAAATTGAAAAAACATTTTTAAGTGTTGCATTTTCCAATCAAAGTACATCGAAATTATATTAAATATATTTGAAGAAACACTTTGTTACAATTGTTAATTAATGTTCCAAAATAAAATATATTATTTCTAAATTTCTACAAAAATTGTGTAGTAACTTATTTCATTTCATACCATAAATAATAATTCGTATTACAATTTCTATAATCACGTAATAAATGTAGAAACATTTTCATTTAACTTTTGCGCAACTTCTTTCATTAAGAACATATATAACTTGACTTGAGATTGAATTACGAATTTCTTCGAATCGCACGCCTAATCTCACACACACATATAAAATCCAATAAAACGCCGCAAAATGTCTTACAAAATTTGCTCCGCTAAGAATCGGTCGCAATTATCGAGCCTGAATAGAGACATTTGCTTAACATCCTGGCGTTTGCTGAACTGCTTCTTAAATATCTCGTCGTCGTCGTCGTAGTTCCCCCCTTAAATAGTCGACTTTCACGTTCCATTAAGGCTATTCCCGCGACGAACAAAATCGCGTTCGTTGAGCTATTCGCACAACCCCAATGTATTAATTCCTCAACAATTTTGGACGTGACAAGTTTACGAGGGAAGAAACAAGCTTATGGGTCTTATACGTGTGAAGTATATTTCGCTCGAGGTTATTCGACGTTTGCAAGAAGAAAGAAACAAAAATTATCTCTGATGAGAAATTACATTTCCAATGTACTTTTTTTTGCTTCATTCATTTTTCTTCAATGTTAGATTCATGAAAATTGCACAGTTAATTTAATTTAATACTTTTTAAATAATTTTTTTAATTAATTTTTTTTAAAGTCACAATTAATGTCGATTTACTTTTGATATAATTTTTTAAATTATATATTAAAAACTGAAACCATGTTCTCCATCGTCTGGCCATTCTAAAGCTTGTTTACGGACTTTTTATGATCCTTCCATAACTATGGCTTTCTTATGGTTTTTCGATGGATTTTCTATGGCCCTTCTATTACCCTTCTATGCATCTACCCACTATCGCTCATTTATGGCCTTCCTAAAGCCTGTTTACGGACTTTTTATGATTCTTCCATGACCTTTCTATGGCCTTTCTATGGCCCTGCTAATACCCTTCTAAGCATCTACCCTCTATTGCTGTATTAAGACCTGTTTACGTAATTTTTATGATCTTTTCATGACCTTTCTATGGCTTTTGTATGGCTTTTCTAAGGCCCTTCTATTACCCTGCTATGACCCTTGTACGTATTAACCCCCTATCGCTCTTTTAGAGCCTTCCTTTTTTTATGACCGTTTTATGGCCATTTTATGACACTTTTTTGGCCCTTTTATGATCCTTCTATCCCCTTTTATGGCTTTTTTACGATCCTGCTATGGCCCATTTATAGCATTTCTATGGTCTTTCTATGGCCCTTGTATTGTCTTTCTATGGCCCTTGTATGGTCTTTCTATAGCCCTTGTATCGTCTTTCTATGGCCCTTGTATAGTATTTCTATGGCCCTTGTATGGCCTTTATATAGCCTTTCTATAGTCCTTTTATGGCCTTTCTAATGCCTTTCTATGGCCCTTGTATGGCCTTTCTATGGTGAAGCCCTTTAATGTTAGTTTTAAATATCCATAATCATTCACATTTTCGTCACACAATCATTTACAGATTTGTCATGTTAACGTAGAGGTACCAGCCTAAAATCAATACCATTGTTTTCGTCGGTATTTTCTTTTAGCAAATAGAAAAGTTTCAAAATATAACTAAAGTAATGTTAAATTGACGGATCGGTACTTTTAGTGTTAAAGGCATTTTGAAATCTATCGTGTAGATGAAGTGCGATATTTTTAGAAACAAAAAAAACAATAAACCCAACAAACAATTAAACAAAGAAACGAATAAATAAATCTAACAAACATATTTACATTTTGATATATTATTAAAGATAATCTGTGACTATTTTTTTTAGTGTGATACTATGTTTTACTATGATATATAGATAATATATTATCTAGAGATAATAGTGTCGATATAATATTTATGTTACTATATCACTCCCCAATACAATCATATAAATCTATTAAATGCGGATTGATGAAAGCGACTCAAAAGCAATTTACTTTTGAGTTCGGTGCGTTCAAAAGCTGTTATTTATTACACCGCCGGCTGAAAATATGGCCCTAGTAGCTGTTCATAACTTTGCATCAATTAATCAAAAATCTACTTATTCCAGCGTACTACTTCGAAGCCTCATTTATATAACCCGATCGCAATTTTAACGATAACTTAAATCTTTTTTCTTTTCATTATTGACAATGAAAAAAAAAAGTTAGTGAATTTAATATCCGAGACAAACGCGAATTTCATTTAACTCGTGAGTTTGAAAATAAACAATTATTTTTTATCAAAACAAACAAAATAAAAAAACAAAATAAAGAAAAGTAAACAAAAAAAGAAGAAACAAAATAAAGAAAAGTAAACAAAACAAAAGAAAGAAACAAAATAAAGAAAAGTAACCAAAACAAACGAAACAAAATAAAGAAACGTAAACAAAAGAAAGAAAATAAAGAAAACAAAACAAACCAAACTTGGTTTGTTTACAACTTCAAGATATATCAAAAATATATATTTGATAATCTTTTTGTATTTTTATAAATAATCGATATTTCGACTAATTTTCATATAAATAATCAATATTTTCTAATCCATTAATTGCCTAAACTCATCCATTATAACACTAATTGCCATAAAATCGCCCATCCCTACTTCCCAAAAAACCATTCATCAATTTTTTTCTGTTAAAATTTCAAACCTACCAACATTTACTGTAAAATGAATATGCAGGCATCATTTTGTTGTGGTACTTAGTCGGGGGGGAATAATTTAGCGTATGATTATAGCACTTGAGCATGGGCTTTACTGCGGGGGTATAACGTCGGCAAGATGTCACGAGCAAACGTCAGACATTGCGGTCTTTTGCATCATCGACCCTCCTCTATGCCTCTCTCTCTCTTTTTCGCTCTTTCTCTGTCTCTCTCTTTCTGCACGCTTCCCTTGGCGGATAATAGCACAGTGCGTGCGCGATATCGGATCGTCTTCAAGACAGTGCGCCAAATGGGGAAGGAGGGGAGA
>JABFPJ010007202.1:0-10172 GCA_022817425.1 Gryon sp. ZL-2020 | reverse complement strand
AATATCAGCCTTTAAAGGTAAAACTTTTATGGGCCTTTAAAAAACCTGAAAATGCAACCTTAAATTCGATTTTCCATTAAAGGGCCTTCAAACATTCAAGGTACGCCTTTAAACATTTCTAGTCGGGAAGTATAAAAGACTAAATTTCTCAAGTTGGATGATAATTCAAATTTAAATGGCAGCAAATATGTCAATATTAGTCAAAATAATAAGAAATTTAGGTTTAGTAATTGTAATAATTGTAATAATAATAATCTTTTTTTGTTTCTTATTTTCCAGAATAATTTTATTTGAAATTCAAATGTACCTTAAATTTAATTATATTTCTATAAATATAATATATATTCATTACCTTCAAATAATATAACATATTTATCTGCGACGTTTTAATATTTTTAATTGCAATACTTATTTATAATCGTCACGCCATTTTGAATATCAAGTTCAACAATTCCGATAATCAGTACAACTATTCAGATAATCAATTAACTTTTCTATTTACAGATATTCATATTAATCATCTGAGATAATCATTATAACCATATAAATATTTAATTTGACTATTTCCCTCAGTGTATCATTTCAAGAATAATTAATTTGAGCGTAGTTTATATATAGTGGATTATTGAATTTTGTGCACAATTAAATACATTTCATGTAACTTATAGATAGATTTTAACTGCAGCGAGAAATCAATTTTTATATACATATATCAAAATTGCATTAGTGTTAAACTGCTATGGCAGCATCGCTTGCAGAGCTAAAAAATGATTTTAAAAAATCGAGAAAAAAATTGAGAATCTAAAATATTTTATAATTGAGTTATTCTATAACACGAGATGATGTTTTTTAGTGTTTAAATGTTTTGGAAGTTGACCATAAAATGGGTATAGGTTTTTTTTTATGAAAAAACGTTATTTGAATTAACTTTGAAAAATGAGTTTTATATACAATTTGTTATAAAATATATATATAATTCTTATTTTATATATATATTTTAATGTATTTATTATTGAATATTTATATATAATAATATAATTCATTTTTAAATAAAATCTGAATATGTATAGAACGGAATATTTTCCATTGAACAAAAAGTTTGGTCGCGGTATTTAAAATGTATCACTATTATCTTGCAGTCGTGTAAAATATATTCAATTATTCACTCGTTTCACCTTTTCAGACAAAAAAATGTTTTATCTTTCTCGCTGCGTCATATTTTGCTTTTATTAAACCTAAAAAAAGTAAACCAAGAATTAAATATAATTTCAAAAAAGATGTAAAACTAGTTTACATTTAATTTAATATTCATCATGCTCATAACAATTTGCATATACAATTTTTCGAATCTACGACTAATTTCAACGAACAAATGATACAACAAAAAATTATATATTATTAATTAAAGTCTGATCAAAATTCAATTTGAAGAGGTTATTAATTTCTGCACAGATTTAAAATACTAAACACAATTTAATTCTCCATATATATATTGTCGTATTGTCAATGATTATCTTCAACGAAATCATCTGCAAAATACATATTTGGAAAATAATTTCAAACCTAATTAAATCGTTTTATGTGTTAATTAATTACGAAAATGTATATAATCTTTATTTTCATCGAGTGTAATATAGCAATAACAAAATAAAATAATTGAAAAAAGAAAAAGGAAATGACAAAACAATTTAAAGCAAGAAAAGCAAAAAGACATAAACAGGACCAAGCTGGAAAACAAAGGCAAAGTTGTGGAAGCGTGAACATTTCTCAGCATATTGTTTTTAACAAAATATATATATTCTCTAACAAAATCGTGAACACGAATGCGTGAAATTATTCCATTTCTCGTAATTACTGAGATGAATATTCGTTATGTCCGAAACGTGTCAGCGCGCAATTATATTGTATTTATGCGCCATCTACATATATCTCGTAAGTTTTAACTTTGTTTGCTTATATTATGTATTGCAGATCATACTTGGTTAATAAGATTAAACGCAGAATCCAAGTAACGTGAATCCAAGTGTGAGATAGACGTAGACACAAATTAATTAATACGTTGAAGAGGCTTACGTCATGTTTACATTATAGGTACGCAATCAAATATGCCAAGTATCTATGTGTGTGTGTGTATGTTGAGTGTGTATGTATAACAGCTCTACAAGCCGTTGGCGTTACAAGCGTTTATTTTACTACAATATTCAAGACAATGGCCCAGACAAAGCAAAGACCGGCTTTAAGTCATGGTCGAGTTTAGGGGTTGACAATTTAATATTTTCATGTCCGAAAACACAAGACAAACACACAAATGCATTGTCATCATAATTCATACGCGTCAATTATTGTATATGACGATGCTTTCAGTGCAACCGAATATTAATGCCAACGTAATTTGTATTAATTATTATTTATATGTAAAGGGAACCGAAATGTAAACAAAATATTTTAAGAGTAAACACATGTACAATGTCATTGAATATGTAAGGAAGAGTCACTACAATAAACAAACATGAAAACAAATCGATCCAAAGATAAATAAACACATAAACAAGTAGTACAAACATAAACAAACATTAAGTTAATTTAATACAAAGTTAAATAATGGAATAAACAGATTAAAACATAAATACAAAGAAATATCAAAAGAAAACAAATCGATCTAAAGATAAATAAACACACGGAAAAAAAATATTTAGCTGGTACTCCTAAATATCTGAGTGATTAAAATATAATTTTATGTTTGAATTAACTAAACTGTGAATTTACTTGTTCCATCTATTATATTTTACTTGTTTCAGCTAAATGCTTATTTAAATTAAACAAATTAATCTTTAACCTAAATAAAAATTCTACTGTCATTAGATAGAATTTAGTTATTTGTGACGTTTCTATGATTTTTTTTCAGTGCAAATGTACACATAAGAAAGACATAAATAAACAAGTAGAACAAACATAAACAATAAGATAATTAAATCTGAGGGTAAACAATGGGATAAAATGGATGGATAAAATGGATAAAACCATACATATAAAGAAATATTAAACAAATAATAGCAAAGAATGAACAAAAGATAAACAATAAATAATAACAATTTAAATGGCTTTAACAGTTAAATAATCATCCACATAATTAATTAATATTATTTTCAACCAGTTTTGAGCGTAAAAATGGTGTGTCTATTTGTCATGTACATCTTTACAAGAAACTTTATTACAATCAGAGTTGCAGTTAAACTTTGTTGTGTGCGGAAAACAAAACAACGCTAACACGTAAACGTGAAAAATTATGTAAATACTGATTTATTTGGACCAATTCTGTAGTTAACTTTGAAGTGAAACAGTGGCTCTAGTGTCATTGACGTTGCAACTGTCGGAACTCGCAGCCGCAGCTGTTGTGTGTTAAAGTAAATTGTGAAATAAAATATATACACTCACTTGGCATTAGACGAAACGTCGGTGTATGTAATGTAATAAATGCTCCCAGTTTATTCTCTATCAAAAATATTAATAACAAAAAATATTATGATTTTAATTAAAATCTGGTAAGACATCTTTATTTATTTATTTTATTTGTTTATTTTAATATACATTTTTAAAAATGTCGACGGTAAAGTTTTTCAAGGTTTTTTTGAAAAACTTGACCAAAATTAAAAGTATTTAATAACTGGAGCAACGAAAATGGTAAATTTTGCGGAAAGAAAAGTCAAACAACCAAAAAATGAAATGAAGAAGGCAATGAATGTTTCATTTGAAATGACACAAAACCAATAGGCACAGATATCTTGTGAAATTAAATGGCATCGTAATTAAGGCACCTGCCGTGTAAAATGGGTACTTTTGTAAAACTGCGGGAAAAGAAGAAGGAAGGAAAAAGCAGCCGAAATAAGTTACCGAAGTAAATTAAAGCCGTCGACGAAGCAACGACGTCGGCATAGTAATGAAACTTCTCAAAGAGTAATTTGCCACTGCGAGAAGGTCCGATATGCTACTCACAGTTGGCTTCACCATCAGCTGACAAATATGCATTTAATTGCATGTAAAATAAAACGAACTGCCTCGCTAATGTCTTTCGCATTTGATCCGACAGGCGGCTGATGCAAGATCGCTTTTCGATCACCGATTATAAAACTTTTTCGTCGTATCTTTTCATCAATTTTGACAGTCTTCTATTTTCCTAAACCAAAAAAAAAAAAAAAAAAAAAAAAATAAATAAAACAAAACTAAACTAAAAAAATTCACGAAAAGTAAATACATATGCGAATAATTTTGAAAAATTGGAAACATGTTTTAAAAGAGGTTTTCAAGAACTTGAAGTGAATTTTTTTTCTTTTTTTATTAGGTAATTGCAAAAATTTATTAACCTTTCGCTTGTCTTTGCGTCAGAATTAATTAATTAATTAATTCTAATGAAGCAACAAAAGTATGATAAAAATTTAATAAGACGCAAATATGCATTCGCAGACGAGGCGATTTTCGCATGGAATCTAGATGAAAATGCAGTATTAGTCCAAATTACGTTGCAAGATTAATTTACTGTTAAGTTTCGAGACAATCTAAGATTAATAGTTGGATCGTTGACGGACATGAACATAATCATATTAGTACAAGTTTGATTTGTGTCCAACGCTTCAGCTAAATGTTCAGTTAATATTCCAATGTGAAAATTGGGTGAATTAAGCCAATCATTTTAGCAACACAATTTTGCAACTTAATATCATTTTTATTAAAAACAATAATTCAACTTAACATAACTTAAAAATCTCCCAAAAAACTGCAAATTATTCGATACATTTTGTATATTTGCATTCAAAATCAACGCAAAATTGAAATCCAAAATGATTTCATTTTGAATGATGCTCTTTTGTAATCATATAAGTTTTGCAAATTAATTTATGCAATTTGTAAATTCATTTGCCAGATGCAGTTTTGCCGAAAAATTGTTAAGCAAAATATCCGAGAGCGTTTTCAAATTAGTTATCGCTCAATGATGTTAGTTAGTTCTTGTTTTTGTAATTACTCTCGTTGTGAGCTTGAAAGTCAATGAAATGCGGCAATTTTATGTTCCTATCGACGTATACACAATTTTAGGACTGTCGTGACACATAAACTTTTTCGGGCCAAAATAAAATATGTTTCCGATGCAATTTTATGTGTCGTAACAAATTTCCGGCCCCAATGTTATAACACCCTGAGTGTATTCGAGTTTGTCACAAATAATTAATTTTTATTTATGCTCAACGACTTTTGTGTATGTGTATGGCTTTTTTCTCATCTAACTATGACGAAAGAGTAACAAACAAGTACTCACTTGATCCCAGTAGTTATAGCAGATTTATGTCAGCCACTCGGTACATTGTCGTCGCAATAAATCTGAATTTGAAATTTCAATAGACTCGCCAAGCCATACTCAAATTGAAGCATCGATACAAATATCTGATTGTATTCAACCACTTATGAGACAAACGCTTTATTTATTTTGCATTTGTTTCGTTCTTTTTTTTACTTTTCGTCTTCCGGTGTTACTGCATGCCGGTAAATTGCATTTTAGTGAAGTGACTAAATAAGTTATAACTACTGTATATTCCTGCAATAATCGAATTTATGGAACATGAAATATCGGCGAATGGAATCAATGATTAATATTGAATATTAAATAGGGCCAAGGGACAGAAAATCAATTTTTCATCCATTTGTTACATTTTGCGTATCACTTTTTTTTATTGTTTTATGTACACATTTCAATTTTCAATTAAGTACTTTAAAATTTATGCGAAGTAATTTTACAGGATAAATAATGTTTGAGTTTAGTTCATGAATGCTAAATGTTCGTTTTGCCTTTTTTTTGATGGAAATGTGTGAAAATGCGCGATAACAAATCCAGTCATTTGAATTAGGCGGGTAGAGGATTTTGTGTTACAAAGTTTTTAGATTTATAAATATTCAAGAATTCGTTGGCAAGAATCTCTCTCTCGTCACTTATTCAATTCTTCAATGAGTTTCGAAGCTTCAAAGCAAATGAGAGTATTGTGTATTATAAAACTCCTCCCTTCAATCTACATTTGACTTTGACTATGTAAATTGTACATTAACACCGTTTTTGTTTCACTTTGTATCTTTTATTTATTTATTTATTTATTAACGTAATAACAATCGCGATGCAATTAATTGTGATTTCTTAATTGCACTGTTTTAATTTTTTTATGCAAAGTCATGGAAAAATTCGGAAATATAAAAGATTTGTAACAAAATAGTTTGCAGAAATAACATAAATAAATAAAAAAATCTATATTGCAATTTACGATTTAATAAACAAACAAAGATAAAAAGTTATTCATTAAATTATATTTTTATACAGAATTTTTTGTTAAATAAATTTTACAACAAAATAGAGAAATATTGTTATGTGAGTTTTATATTTGTGTTATAAAGAAAAAAAAAAAACAATCAACGAATGAATGAAGATTAAAAAGGTTTGCGGAATATTAATTATTGTTAGGCAATTCTCTTTTAATATGCTAATACAAAGAAATTCGGTAAATATTTTCGTTCAGATGATGTTTTTAATTACGATTGAAAGCCGGTCAGCCGCATACGACCGCAGTTGTTAACCCCTGTGTCGATTCATGAATTTGACGTTCATTAAACTTGTTTAAAATTTCACGGGGAATTAAAATTAGAGAAATTGCGATTGCATGTATGAATAGAGCACTTTATTCAATGAAACATTCTATACATTTAACTAAGTCATCAACAAAAGTTTTTGTCATTTTGTTTCGACCATTCAAATTTATTTATCATACGAAAAATGTAGTATAACTTTTGTATACGATTTGTTATTAAATTAAATCATATTACTTATATAGAAGCTTTATAAGATAAATAGATGTATAGAAACGTAGAATGTTGTTATATAAAATAGAGAAATTCATGAACTTAGTCAAACATTAAATGAATGTTCACTTAAATGTGTAACATATATAGGTATTCTTGTTTCAGCGGTTTTGGCATTGAATCCCAAACCGCGAAAAATAATACTTGAAATCATACAGAATTTGCCGACAAATTGTTTGGCTAGTATAAATAAATAGGATATGATTGTCTATTGTGATTGAAGTTGCTCAATTTAAATGAACATTTATATATACACATATATATTCTAAATTGCAATCGTCATTTGGTTTTCTCATTTATTTATTGCATTTCGTTTTACAAAATAAATAACATAATTTAATCGAGTATATTGATTTGCGAAAACAGACATTTTGCATTATTTTCATCGATAAATTTGCAAAGTTCAATAAAATTAATCGAGCCAATTTTGCGGATTAATTAAAATAGTTTTGCAAAATAAATTAATTATTGGACATCGCATCACAGTGCAATAATGTGGAAAGCAATCAGAAATTGTATACAATTGTCGTCAGTTTGCGCGAAACTTAGGAATAAACCTGGGATATTTGCAAAGTTACAATCATAAACAGTCCGTTAAACTAATATAAATTTGCAAGTTTTGTATGGCCGATGTGTTTGGTAAGGGCAAAATCTAAGAAGATCTCGCTTAAAGTTGTTCGTATAAATGAATGAATATATTTAGTGGAAGCTATAATTCAAGCGTGTATTCACATTATGCAATTTTGCAATTCAAATATTCAACAAAACTTGAATATTTGTCGGTTGAAATAATTACATGTTTTCCAACTTTATTATTAATTTCAAATTGCCAGACGTTTTTGCACAAATTAACTTGATAATAAACAAATACATAAAAGATGATTCAAATATATATAAAGCATTAAAATGAAAAGTTTATTCATTACTGTCATTATAAGCGTTGCAATTATTTCGCGAAAAATAAGTGTTTTTATATAAATTGCACCCAAAAAAAGGAGGGTTGAATCAACCGATTTGCAGTTGAAATAAGTTCTTATAAGAGTTGTATATATGTAATACATATATTTTATAATACTCCTTTTTTTGGGTGTGGATATTAATATTCGTTGCTTTATTTGTGTAACTTTTATTTCTTCTACATGATTATTCCGCGCATAATTTTATAAGTGCTTTGACTTCACTTTGTGCTTTTTCTCGTATTTTCATTTATACATTATTTTATGTGGCACTTGACTTTTGTTATCATCGCCGCAGTCATAACTAAATTCTATGTTTGCGTGATTAAGTTTTTTTTATGTCTACTTTTTTATGTTCCAATTAATTTAATTTTACGCCAGACAAAATTCATCTTTTTTATTACAATTTATAAACAATTATTTTTTTAATCTACCCTATTCTTTCTTATTCTTTTAATTTTTTTCCGCCTTCCGTTCATTAATTTTGCGATCTTGCAAATGGTAACATATTTCAATGAGGAATTCTAATTTACAGAACTGTATGCCAAAGTGTGTGACGGTTTCTGGTCGCGCGCCAGCTAACTCTAAAAACTGCCCGCACTCGAAATTCTTGTCCGACCTGTCGATTTTTATCGAAGTAAAAGTACGTGAAAAGTTTTTGGAAAAAAGTGAAAAAGTGGAAAACCAAACACAAAGATTTACTTTCCCAGGATAAAAAAAGTATTTTCGGATATATATGTGATATATATTTTTTCACTTTTCTTTTCTATCTTATGAAAAATAATTTTACTAGAATTGATTGATCGATAAAGTTGACAGCCAGAATTTGTTTCACAATTATTCATTTGATTGATTGTACCAGATAACTTATTCGCAATACCGGCAGAAAGTAATGAAAAATTGAGAGACGATTTTTCAAAAATGATATGCGTGTAAACTTCTCCATTTATTTGCAATAATGTAATTAATATTGCGAATGAAAAAATTAAACGATTAACAAAAATTTTTCTTGATTGAAAAGTAAAACTGTTTAAATGATTTTAATGGTATATTTCAGTCTTAATAGTATTGCGTTTGAAAAAGATAAGACTTGTGCAAACTAGCAGAATTTAATTATTTATTATGCAATTTATTTTGTCGTAAGATAAATTTAATTTTTTTTTCTCTTTTAAACTGAAAGACATTGCAGAATAAACATTTTCCAAAGCAACACATTTGTCATAATAACTTTTTTCCATTAACTTCTGGGGAGCAATATTTTTTTGTTATTTTTCCTGTCAAATCAATAATTTAAGATGATATCCAGTTGTCTCTTTGATTAAAGTTTGCTGCAACTAAATTCAACTTGTCTTTTCATTTCTTTATCTTGTTAACAACTCGTCATGTAACAATTATATTATTGCACATGAGACGTTTTCTTTTTCGTTTAACTAACTCGTCTGTTCCGCCGTGATGTTGTTTTTTCTGCGTTGTAAAATTTAATTTAGTTGATCTTTTAATGAAGTCAAGTTTTACAATATTTTTCGAGAAAAAAAGTGTTACTCTCGTAATTGCAGTTTATTCAATTTTACGTTTTATTTACAAGAAAATATAAAATGAAGATGATGAAAATTGAACTTGAAAGTGAATCAAAGTGAATTACTGATTTAATTTTGGAATAAATATATATATATATATAATGCAGATATATTATATATAATATAAAATATATTATATATAATATAAGATATATTTGTTATAAGAAATTTGCGGTTTAAAATGACACACATACACTATACAGACTTTGACAATTGTGAAATGAACATGATTTACTGAATATTTTAATAAAATTGTGTTCGCGGTAAAAGTGAAAAAATATATATGTAAAAAGACAAAAATTACGGCATTTGTTTCTGACAGACAGCTGACAGTCTGCGTCACAACTTTAATCATTATGAGTTGAAAAGGTTGCGTTATTTGTTTTACAGTTGCAACCATACGAATTATCTTAATTAAAGTGCAAAACTTCGATATAATTTTTCAATTTATTTATTTAAATTTAAACGCATAAGAGGTGCATTTTTTTGTTGAACTTACACAAGTTTGATAAAGTTTAAAATCGGTTTGCAAAAATTTAAATTTCAATGCAAACTAATAGAAGATAAACGTTCGAAAACTTATATTCCTTGAATTTACGTCGATGTCTGAAGAGTTTTATTTATTTTTACGAAAGTGATCCTGATTTCGAATCAGAATTGCTCTTTTATTTATTTATTTTATTTCGTGCAAAAAGATATCAAGTCAATCAAAATAATATCAATTATCATATTCAACATATGTCATTAC
>JABFPJ010007201.1:0-10172 GCA_022817425.1 Gryon sp. ZL-2020 | reverse complement strand
ATTTATTTTTGTTTCCTATATTTTGTCCTCATTTATTTTTGTTTCCTATATTTTGTCCATCATTTATTTTTTTTCAGTTATTTTGTCCCCTTTATTTTGTCCTCCGATATTTTGTCCGGTTACCATATATATAGAATATAAAATTACACTTTATATTTTAGTCCGTGGGGGTATATACGCAACATTGTCTTAAAAAACATTCACGTTATCAGTAAATAGAATAAGTTTTAATTAAAAAAGTGAGCTAGATTAAAATTGTTCGTTAGATGAAAATTGAAGACAATAATAATCTTATCAAATTTGATGAATACAAAAACTATATAGGCTGTTTGATAGTTAACGCAGTAAAAAAATTTTGTTCATGAAATAATTAATTGGAAAAGTTTGGTCTCTGATAACCGCGTGTTTTATTATAGCGATAAGCGGAAATTGTCTTTCTACGTAAATGACATCATATTTATATTTCCTTGTTTCACATTTTTTCTCAAATATAAAATTTGAATAAAAATTGTTCTGCTAATTTTATGTGAATCAGAAAATATGAAACATTTATTTATTTCTAATTTTAGTGAATAGAAAACTTTTCTAGTTTAATAATTTTATTTATAAATTAAAAGAAAACATCTCACCTTAATATAGATTTCAAATCCTCCATATCGCTATAATAACCAAGATTAATAGCCCATTTTGCTAGCTGTGTTTATCATGATTTTTTATTTCCACCATAATGTTATTCAGCGACGAGCAAAATTCCGTTTAGACACAAACTATGCCACATTTAAACCCATGATTTATCGCAGCATACCATCTCTGCAGTGACATTTTTTTGATGCTACCGATCGTGAAATGCAAAAATGCAACTCCGCCAACAAGAAAGACATAATTTGTATGTATCTCTTGCGACCGTAAATTTTAGGCCTGACAGAATACAACTGTACACGAGTAGTTTGTGCTCACATCACCAACACCGGTATTCATCAATATATCGCACTTACACTATGGCTACAACGTTGATTGTTGATCTAATGCACAACTAAAATAAATCACGTCAAAGGTTTCTCTTCTAACATGTTTAGGTTGAAAATAAATTGAACGAAAAAATCACTTTTACTATACTTAAATAAATTTAAAAAGATGCAATTGAAATATCTCCAAAAACATCTATCCTTCTGTCCCCAAAAAGCAGAAAGAAAAAAAAGTCCTTTTGCTCATTCAGTCTACAGCCATTAGTTCAAACAACCGGAAGTAATAGCGTACAGGTCCATGCAAACGGGTGCGAATAAAATAAATTTATCGACGTTCCTTCAAGCATTCAAAAGCGAATAAACAACAGCCGATATAATGTTTTATTGCGCGCGTTCAATCATTGATTGCGACTCTGCACACAACGTGGCGTTAATTATCTTCCCCTCCATTCCTCCGGAACAAAAAATACGATTTGCACTGCCGCAGAATTCGATGCGACTTCGAAATCGGTATTTATTCGACGAACAATTCTATAGTGATATTTAGACTGGACGTCGTCGCAGGCGATTAAAATTGTGGTCAATTCGTAACAATTACAAATGAAAGTAAACACTGTTTTTCGTTCGATTTACTCATTTAAACCTAATTCAAATTATTCAATGTAATTGTAAAGAACAAATTTCAAAGATTTTTTATTCGAATATTGATTACAGTTTTTAGATTTACAATTATAGTAAAATTTAACAGAAAAAATTCTTCATTTATTAAATAATATAAATTTGCAATAATTTCTTTAGAATATAAAGGGCTGTATTTTCTAGAATATAAAGAACAATGATATATTGGAGTTTTGTGAATTAATTTCATTCACAAAAAGTTAGATGTAGGTGTAATAACAACGGTAACAAAAACCAGCTGGACAACAAGTGGCAAGAAATCTGTGACAATGGCCAAAGACTAATAACACGGTTTTGGTAGTAATGCTCGCGCGTAATGTCATTAAGTGACTTGACCTGGAATGCTTGAATCCGGTTCAACAAATTTCAATCCCGTTAAACGAGATTAACAAGAAATATTATAACTTATTACAAGTTGCATAGAACACGAATCTAAGTCGCAGAACAAAAATCATTTGCGAAACACATAACTTGGTTTTCATCATAAGCTATCTATTGTTTCCATAAACTTACAACTCGGCAAGTAGCATTTCAAATTGAGGTTATGCAAGCGACGGAAGAGCTTCGTGGAGAAACCTAAAAGTCGAGAAGTTATACTACAGAAAGGTAATAATGGCGCGGAGAAGAAAGCAATTTCAAAAACTAACGCACAACTCGTAAGCTATGATTTTTTTTCTATTTACAAACTGGTGGTTTGCATAAAAATGCAAGTATTAACTAGATTTTAGTACAACTATTCAATTCAAAACAATAACTTATTTATTATTTAGTTATTATTATTTATTATAATTCTTATTTAATTACAAAACGAAATTTTAATTACTCTAACAATTAATCTTTAATTTCAATGATTATATTTATTGGATTCTTTCGTCAATATTATTTTTCCAACACGCGCATGAAAAGTGGCCTATTTCTCAACTGTTTTCGGTGGGAAAAGTAACCTTTTTCCTCCATGCGTGGGAAAAGAGGTTAAGTTTTCCCACCGAAAACACGTTGAGAAAACAGGCCACTTTTCATGCCCTTGTTGGAAAAAATATCGTGTGCGACTTGTGGAAAAAGTTGTCGATCATACGAGAGTGTGTGACATCACTCGCTTCGCTCGTGACGTCATATCACACTCTCGTGGAATCGCCAACTCTTCCCACTAGTTGCACAATATACTATTGTTTAATTTTTATAGTTATCTTTGTCATTCTGCTTTTTGTGTTTTGTATTTATTTTTATTAATTTTATTCATTTTGCTTACTGTTATTATTAATAGTTATTCTGGTTTATCATGATTAATTTAACTTTCATATAATATAACAATAGAAACATAATAATAATTACATTAACTAGTTTATCGATGTTTCATTTTGTTTTCTATTTTTAAGAAACAAATATTTTCTCAACTTTCACCACACAAATTTGCATCACAAATTTGACAATTTTGATTAGAGTACGAGAAGAAACTTATATTTTGCGGTGACATATTGACGTAGCTCAAAAAAATTTACCATTTACAAAATGTTGACGACAATGAAACGTTCATCAATTTATTTCTGGTTGAGACAAATTTCTTTATGAAATATTAAACCCACTTCAAATTAACCGACAGAAAATTAATGACGAAAATCTATTACCCACAATAGACACTCTGAAAATAACAATTTCTCAATTGACATTGTTCTCCAATCAGTATTACATCAATCGTAAAAAACGAAGGCAAAGTATGACCATTTTTATAAATATTTCAACAATACCAATAATAGCTTATCTATTAATTTATTTTTTGTTGTTTCTCCTTTTATCTGCTTATCGCAATTGTCGATAACACGTGACTATTAATCACCGGAATCGTCATATGCAATTGATAACCATCCTCTCAATTATAATCGACGCTTGGTCAAATTGGTGTGCAAAACAGATTGAAAAGTTGTTTGAGAGCGTGAAAAATTTCAGTTTGCAATCAGTTTGTAAATTTGTTTATCACGTTTACTCTAGTAAAAAGTCAGTCGGGCTGTTAGTCGTGGATTTAAAGCCAGGTATTTGTTTGTGCCCAATAGAGCAATGTCATCTTATCGGGCCCAAACAAATGCCTGGCGTTACATCCATATTACAGTCCGGTCGAGATTTACTAGAGTATCAATTAATATAAATTTGTTGATATTTGTGTTTCCATTAAACAAAATTCCATTAAAATTAATCTCTCAAAAACAGAGACGGATATGATCTTAAAAAAGCCAAAGACGTCAAAGAAAGCAGGCGTGAAATTAGATCTTTACAAGGTCTATGTAAGTCCGGACCTACAAGTCTACAATCTTCTGCTCGGCCGCTCTCATATTCAAATTCTAATACGCCAGATTGATCTTAACTTAACTCGTTTATTAATTTGGCGGAATAAATTACCGTGACGTTAATTGCGCGAAGAAGTAATTGCGAGCCACCAAATTGTACAGTGTTAGTATGCTTCAGCTCCTCCATTCAAATCGGATCTGCGTGTTGCGGTGACAAGTTTTTCGTTTGATATTTCGTTAACAAAAGACGGTAAACAAACGGCTAAAATAATTAGTACAGTTGTTACTCAAAGTAAAAGGCTAATTATAACAAAAAATATTTAACATTTTATTTGATACTGTGTTTCCATATTCCAACATTAATTAAACTCGAATTTTTAAGTACAATTTTGTTGCAAATAATTTTCTTCGTGTTTATTATTAAAAAGTTGTACTCATCATTTACAATGAATTTTTTTCTCAATTATTTATTTAAGTCCTTTGTTTATTTGACAGGTCTCATTGAAGCGCACCGTGAAGGCAAAATAGCCAGCCTGATTGGTGTCGAGGGTGGTCATTCACTAGGAAATTCTCTCGGAGTCCTGAGAACGTTTTACGGTCTCGGTGCCCGTTACCTCACACTGACACACGCCTGTGACACATCGTGGTGAGTAGATTTGTCTCGCAAGTATGGTATCGATTCTTTTATGAAAAAAAGTATAAAACAAACATTTTATATCTTTGCTAGATCACAAAGTTTTGTTACTCAACACATTTTGCAAAATGCTGAACGTCATTTGCAACAAAGTTATCTCGTGTACATCGAGAAAACTTTGCTATTTCGAGACTTCTATCTTGATCTTATTTTTTCGGTTCAGTTCGAGTAATATAACTTGAAATAGCATTTACAAACCATTTATGAAAATCGAAAAACAGGTGTTATCTTTCAAAATACTTCAGAAAAAAAAAATAATTGACGTTCGAGAAATATACAAAATTTGATTTACTTGTCTTAATATCTCATGTTTTGCTTTTTATTATTTTATTAGAACTAAATTTAGTAGCTAATATATTTATAGATAATAACGTTGGAAAAATATTTATGTTATCTCAATAATTAGTCCTTCTAAACAGAAAAATGATTTATGAAATCCGTAACTACAGCAGAGCAATTAGGAAGCATTGCACTCAAACCGCATTAGAGAGAATCAGAGAAATAGGTCGCAGTGCAAAATATCAAGATAAGATCAAATGATATATGATTAAGGTTCCATAACGCATCCTTTAATTAAGTTACCGACTAACCTGTATATGGTTATAGTGTAAAAAATGATATTTAATAGAAGGCAGAAAAATCGGTTATTTGAATTCAAAATTTACATTAACGGACTATTTATAAACCATGTCTTGGTCGATCTATTGAAACGACAAAAATTACGACGCCATAAAACGAATGTAAAGCTTAACTGAGCTGTAAGATTACACAAACTACAATGAATAAAACATTCGTTACGTAAAAAATCCTACTGGCACAGTAGTCGTAAAAAAATTTACGGTCTTAAATATATTAACCCAATGCGAGAATGCGCGGTATTCATTCATGCACGTTACTGTAAAATGTTACTGCTAGTTTGTTTACGTGATCACAAATACGTAACAACCCCGATAGTGAAGAATTTCGAAGTGTTATCTACACACTTGTTAAATAATCTTACCGTGTTTTGCAAAAATGAGATATATTTCATGTTTGTTTACGCAATACTGAAGTACAATTCATAAAATTTGAATAAAATATTAGCTACTAGAATTTTGAACTGTTGAAAATTAGTTAATATGTTTATATTCATTTACTTGATAATACTATTAACATTCTTTGAATATCTTATATTTTATTAGTGTTTTAAACGTGTAAAAGGAAGGGATATGTGCAATAGCCGTATTTCTTATTTAACCATCTTTTTAACCATCTTTTTAACCAAATTATACATTTTTGCTAATATGAAGAAAATTAACGGCTATATCACGCCCACCGGCAAAAATTTGTTGGTGATAGCATTTTTCACAAAAAATTATAGAAACGTGCATCAAGATATACATGCATCAAGCTTGCTGTATATGCTGTTTTTGCAGCTCTCGAAATATTGCAAAAAATAATACATATTCTGCACGTAAGAAAATAACTTATTAAAAATTACTATGTATCCGAGTAAACTTGTGACGGTAATGTCGTTTTCGTGATAATTGATAGATTTTGATTAAAATTTGCTTAATTTTGATGAATTTTTACTAAATTAATAGTAATTTTTACAAATATTTGATGAATTTTTACTAAGTCTCATTATAAATATTAAGTGAAAGTAAATTTCACGTCTTGATAGTTTAAGTAACATAACAAGCCTTTTAACGACAGTCGGGAGAATAGCCGCGAGGATAAAGTACGACGGCTTATTAAGAAACAGCGGCAGGTACCGAGTTCGAAACTCAGGGAGGGATTTTTTTTATAATGTTAAAATTATAAAAAAACTACTAAGTCATAAAGTAAAATTTACTAAATGCATTTACCATCAAAAGTTTACTCGGATACATAGTAATTTTTAATGAGTTATTTCTTTACGTGTGCACGCAAAATTAAATTACATTAAAAATTACTATACTGTACAGTAACGCTGACATAAAAATAGTTTGCTTACATTTTTATAAGCACTGTTTACTTTCAAATTAATAGAATTATAGAAAAAATTGTCATACAGTATAGTAAAAATTGCTATTCCGTATCACAAATTTTTCTATAAATCTAGTATTTTGAAAATAAACAGATTTGTAATAATGTAAACAAAATATTTCTATGACAGCGCTGCTGTACAGTATAGTAATTTTTAATATAATTTTATTTTGCGTGTGAAAAACTTGCAAAAACAAGTGTTTCATTTTGAGACATTTTTGATGATTGAGACGCGAAAAACGTCTTAAAATTGAATAAATGAGACATCTTTGGTGTCTTAATCATCAAAAATGTCTCAAAATGAGACACTTATTTTTGTAGTGTGCAATTATTTTGTTTTAACAATGAATTTCTTGTATTGTTTAAAAGTCGTTGTCTTTAAAATAATAATCTATTTGCATAATTAAGACATAATTTATTGTTTACACAAATATTATATTAATAGCTGGTTTGTTTGCTATCATAAAAACTTGTTCTAAACTTGTTCAAAATATTCAGTGCAACTTCATGATCACACAATAAGCTAATTCAAATCTTATACTATGAGTTTGTCTTCTTTTTATCATTATTTTTATCATTTGTTACATGTATACAATTAGGTAGAATAGATAGTTTTTTTAAAACATCTTTTATTATACCATACATTTCTTATTAATTATATTCTCTAATACATTTTATATTAAATAAAATTAAGTATAAACAAAGTTGCTCAAAAGAGATATAATTTTAATTAATATAAATTATTTTTTATATACATTCATCATATATTTAAAAAAAGCTAAGGAATATTATATTACACGGTTCCGTAAATGCAGTTTACGAAACAGGTTGCTTTTTTGTAAACTACATTTACAGCTTCCTTGTGACGTCAAATAATAGCACCATGGAAAATAAACGTAAATTCATTTTCTCGAGCAAGGTTTACACTCGAGTGTTGTAATCGCGCAAATAATATTTACGATTTTATCTCCCTTGGTATAAACCCCTACGGACGAAGATATATCCAAAATTATATAGACTGGATATTATACTTATTGCCGCTTTTATATATATTAGATATATAGTCGCCTGTATTTTGTCTATATTTTCAAGTTGAAAAACTTTGATATATATCTTGGATATATATGAAATATAGATTTTATATCTTGTATATATATTTGGATATATTTTCGTCCGTAAGGGAAATCTACTATAATCAAGGATTTAATTTTTATTGATTATACTTTATCTTTGCGTCGTATAGATGTTGCTTTAATATATATTATAAGTTTATACAAGTTTTGTTTTTATTTACAGCATGGTAACTCGTGTTTATTAATAGCAAGTGAAACCTAAAGTATAATGTTGATATATAGTAGGATTTCACTTTGTTTAAAGTTCTCAGGTCTAGATGGCACTGCGGACAGCTGTTACGAAATAATTATTATTTATAATAATAATAAATTACGTTTCCATTTAAGTAACATTTATTAACTAGAAATGGTAGTTAACGAATTTTCAAACGCGCTTCACCATTACAAATATGTTTCAACAAAAATACATTGTATTATTTCTTACAGTTACACTAAATTCTTACAATTTTATGTTCTAAACAATAACAAATTTTTCGTTGTAAAAAAATTCACTTATACAATTATTTTGATTTTATAAGTTATTTGATTGTTTTACAATGAAATTAATAGCTCTATATCATTTCAAAAAATTTTATTTGAACGAAAATGTTCAAATAATTTCTTCATATGTAATAAAATTCTTCTCAAAAAATGCTCAAATCTAAAAAATGACCCTCATTTTTTACAAACTTCACTTCTCCTCGAAAATAACTTTTTTGTTCTTTTTTCTCAGAGAGAATCTTCATTCATATAAATAAAGTTGACTACATATATCTAAATTCAAATCATTTTTCGCAAGTATTAGCAGGATTTGTCAAAAAATATGCGATTTGTAAGCGTGCCACTTTATGGAAACTTATGTTCAAACGGTGCAAAATCTTACGACTATGAAAATTGCGCGCGCAAAGTTAGCTCGATTTCCATGGCTGCATATAATTTAACATTTTCATTGCTAGCTCGTAAGCTATGTGTGCAGCGTAAGCCGCTCATGGAAATCGTATTATTTATAATAGACAAAAAATTATTAAAGATAAAAAAAATCCGCAAAAAACATGAGTCAGCACGTGCGTAAAACTGAGTAGCGTCAATAAGTTAGCACAAGCAAGTATTCGAAATTTATATATGTCGACAACTTTTGTTGTTATGTGCTGAGTTGTTGAAAAGTACGCTTTAAGTAGCTTCTGCAGGAGTTTCTTGCAGCTTTCAATCCTCAGTACTTTATGCGGGACTAGAAGCCGCAAGGACATCGCGAATTAAAAACAAAGATAAAAACAAAGAAAAAAGAATAAAAGCTCAGATTCTTGTGAATACGCGGTCCCAGCCAAATGACAGTTCTTTTCTTTTTTGCGGATGAACTGCAAGCATTTTATATTCATAAGCGGAAATGGGTAGTTAAATTTGCAAAGTCTCCTTGGGAATAGCTCATCGTGAGTCTTGTATCACTTTAAGCGGCTGTGCAAAGTGAAAACAGCATACGACAAACTTTTTATTAAGGTTCTATTAATTTGGCACCAAGTATTCGCTTGACAAATAATAACAAATGAGAGAAAACGATAGTTTTCATAATTTTACCTTAATCTAACATTTGTACCTTATTAAAGTTAATCGGATGTCAAATATATAAACAAAATTGAAATAGAGAGAAGTAATCACATCCGTAAAGTTTATATCAAGAGACATGGTAGTGTCTCTGGACAAGTATAAAAAAACTTGTTTTGTGTTCTCAGGAGTACCGCGTCTCTTTTTAAAAACAAATTTGTCAAAGACCCAGTTTTTGACATTAAAAAAATACCAATAAACGAATACAATTTTATTATTTTTTGATCTCATTGTGCAGCCTTCATAGAGTAGATGAGAATAATTTTTTTGTTTTGATTCTGGTTCATTATTTGCTGAGGTCGATAAAAAATTGACATTTTTTTTGGCAAAACGTCGTCTTCTTTTTCTTCTTCGTCTTTAGCTTCAGTTCGTATTATAGTTTTAATTAAAGATAATACACATACACAACATAATAATGAAACCATAAAAATTTGTTTAAGAATCTACTGTAGCCATATTGTGGCCAACATGGCCAACAACAAAAAATGGTCATACTATACTCTATTTTGCGTACAAATTAAGAGTTTTTATTAAAACACGAGTATTAATGCACATGCGCATAATAATTATAATTTTGATACCATCAAAGTTAATCTATGAACTTGCTGTGGCATAATTATGGCCACCTTGTTATTAATACAAGTAAACTAAGCCCATACATGGACATACTACACTAAGAAAAATAACTTACAATAAATTACTGTTTAAACAGTAACTTGACCACAGAATTCCCATTAACCGAATAAATTCTGTCAAAAACTGGAAATTTACTTTCTGAACACAAATTTTTATTGACTTTTTCAAGAATTTCTGTGCATGAAAGGAAAATTTTTACTGT
>JABFPJ010007200.1:0-10173 GCA_022817425.1 Gryon sp. ZL-2020 | reverse complement strand
TCACTGACACAGCAGTATTGACACCTTTTTACATTAATATATTTTAAGAATCTAAATAGCAATATAACCTTTTTTTCATTTACTTATGTCAAAAAGTAAAATCATAATATTTATTTCTCTCTGTGTAAATACTTATAAATTGAGAGAATATTTTTTGGAGGGTTTTATTTATGAATAATTTATATGTTTTATGTATAAACAATTCGAATGGCTAAAGTATAAATGGATATAATACATATAATATATATATATATATAATTCTACACGGAAAAAAAATCTAGCTAGGATTGGCAGAATTTTCTTCTAAAATATAAATGTTCTTATCATATTAAATTTTCAACATATTTTGGCAGCTTTTGCTAGAATTTCATGCAAGCATTGCTAAACAAATGAACAGCTAATTGTGCAAAAATCTGACAGGTCGTAAATACCTAAACGGACAATTATAACATGTTCATGTTATATTAACAATATAACATAAAAAGGTTATTGAAATTAATATATAAATTAATATAATAAATTGGATTTTTAAAAAGACTTGATTCGTAAGAAAAGTCATAAATCGTAAAAATGCAATAAATGAATCGCATTTTTGGATTTTCTATCGTGTTTTTTCACAACATTTTACTTCAAGCACTGCTTGAAAATCTAACGGAAACTGTCAGAAAAATGTATTGACGTTGCTTGACAAATTTCGTTATTATTATTACGTGAAAGTTCATGCAATTACTGCAAGATTGTCATTGCCTTACCAATATGGCAATAACTGCCAGAATTTGTGGCATCGATTGCTATATTTTTTTTACGTGTATATAATATATAGCAAATTAAAAATACAAAATATATAATATAGTAAAAATAATAACTAAACTTTTTCAGTCATTTTTATCGACTTAACATTTATTTTAAGGTATTATATTTAATAAAAGATCGTAGTCTTACAATAATTTTACTGAAATATTAATGTCTTCAATTCAAATCGTCTGTTTATGATAGTATAAACGAACATTAATTATTTTATATTACGTGATTAATATTATTTCAAAATAACCATGTAAAATGGTTAATATCTCTTAAATGAATCAATAATTTACATTTTACAATATATCTTTTTTTTATGATTTTTGTTGTTTAATATTCTGATCTGACACAGAATGACTAAGTTGACGATATACAGTAAACTAAACATTTTCACTGTCACTAAAGTAGAAAAAAAATAACAATAAAAAATTATGTAAAAAAAAATAAATTTTCGAAAATTATAACTAAACTATGATAAAAAATTATTTAAAGATCAGCACTATGAATAATAAATACCAACAGAATTTATGCTGTTATTAACTATTTCTGAGACTTATGAAAACTAGTTTGGAAGTGCCAGTGAATCACCTAACGTTCACATAATGTATCAATAAAGTATATGATTTTTTCCTACAAAAAAATCACGTTGATCATAATTACTCCTAAACGCTAATACTAAAACATTTTTTTGTCTTTTAATATATCTCTTTTTTTTCTTGTCCGCACTGTAACAATAGTTATTGAATTTGTCACACTCACTGCTCCATCTACTGCTTCGATAAAGTTTGAAAACATTAACGACAATTATACATATATTTATATTAATATATATAGTCAATATATATTTATACATACACTTTTTATAATATTAATTATAATTATAATATTAACCAAAAAGATTTCTTTTTTTGGGGGGGGGGGGGTAGAACAAGAAACAACAACGAAGTAAATATGAGTGGCGTCGAATATCACAAAATATAATTCAATACCATTCTAAGCATCGCATTGTGCCTTTCGAGATGAGCAAAAACAGCAACTACTTTTTACAGCCTGATGTAAAAATTGCATAACAATAATAATTAATCAATTTCGAACACAATGTTTATTTCGTTGTTGAACATCAACAAAATATCTCAGATAAAATTGCATTGATAACAAGATGATTCTTATCTAAAGTAAAAATCAACACTATCGACGCATACATTAAATTCACTCCAATGAAATTAATTGAAAAAAAGGTATAAAGATATAACCTGCCAATATTATAGATATTTAATGAAGTTTTGAGGGTGCGCACTACATATCTGTCAATGGATACACCATTGTCTTTTAATGCTTTCCCCAAATATGAACAAATTTTAATAGAATCTAGGAAGGGGGCGGGGTATTTATTGAAAATGTTTACAATGAGAAAAGGGATCTATAGTCAGCAGAAATGCGTGCTAATTTTGACCTTGTAGAGCTAAGTTTATTTCTATAGTTACACGCATATCTACACATTTACGAGAAAATCCCACCAATTTGAGGTTTCTAACTAATAAAATGAAATATGAAACAAAAATAACCGATATTAATAGGTTTTGAATACTCTCCATGTTCTACATTTTTTCTTTCAATTTCTAATGATTACCAATAGTGATGTTACTTTGTTCACCGTACATGATTCGAGGTAATCACTTATTTGACAGTCTTAGAAGAAGGTATCGCTCATTAGAAATTATTCCTTTGAATTGAGATATAGAAACGTAGTATTATTTAGTAAGAAGCTTACACAGCGAAAAAAATTGTGATAAATTTTATTAAATATGTAATAAATTTTATTCAACTTTTAGTAATGCGATGACGAGAGCAAGATTTTGTGAAAAATTACTCAATTTTTAATGAAAAATTATTAATTTTTTAAAGAATTTTTCATGAATGTTTACCAATTTTTCATGAACGTTTATTAATTTTTAATGAAAAGTTAAGTTCTTTTCGCAACATCTTGTTCTCGTTGCCGCATTACTAAAGGTTGAATAAAATTTATTACATATCTGATAAATTTAATAAAAATTTTTTGCCATGTATGTATACATAAAGATAAAAAGAAAACTGAATTCAATTTTGATTAACTTAACTTTCTGTGTACAAATTTCGTATTAATTAACGATGAGTATTGAACAAATACTATTTATTACCGAGTGAAATAGTAGTCGAAATTTATTAATGTATTTTTTTATCATGTTGATGTACTAATTCCGAATTCAAATTATATTGCACTTTTCACCAGAATCAAATTGCACTTTTACAACTGAAAGTTAGATTCAAACAATTTGTCGAATATAAAAAGTTCTTTAAAAAAATAAAATTGCTTTCTAACATAATTTGATATAATAAAATCAAATCATAAGATTTTTTACACGAATTAGAAGTAAAATCGAAATAGTATATTACGCAACAAGGGAGATGAGATCGGGAATTCGTTTTCCCGAGCGGAGTTTACAAGCCGAGCCGAAGGCGAGATCGAATTTCCGATCATCTCCCATGTTGCGTACTATATTTTTCGTTACGAGGGAAGAAAATGGCATTTCCCTCCCCGAGTAACGAAAAATATGTTTTTGTTCCAAACACAATTATTATCACCAAAATCAAGCATAAAAGTTAAACATGAAACATTTGACAAAATATATTCATGTAAAAGATGCAAAGCATACAAACTGCGCACAAAATGCTTGTTTTTCTCATCGGCATTTGTATCAAGTCTAGCGGCAAGCTTTTCCATTTCATATCTCGTGCTTCACTTCGTTTGTTTTTTCACTCGAAACTCATTAACCAAAAATGGTATTATCTATAAAGTATATGTTAACGCAATACGAAAACAATTTTTTTTTTCTTTTCCCATTTCTCCGTTCAAAGTGCAAATTACATTTTCGTCACACGTGAACAAAAAACACAGTTTCTCTCCCTAAGGAGTTTTCGAAAAACTGTATTTTTTGTTCCCTTGTGACGAAAAGTATCGTTTGCACCATGGGAGATGAACGGAAATTCTTTCCCCTCGCGGTTACAAACCTCGCCTTCGGCTCGGCATGTAAACTCCGCTCGGGAAAATGAATTTCCGTTTTCATCTCCCTTGGTGCAAAATATACTATTACAAAATACTGACAATTTACTACATAAAATAATTCATTGATCTCTCACATCTCAAGCATTTCTGTATTTATTACATAACAACTAAGACTAAAAAAATAATAATTATAAAAATTTACAAGTAATTTGGCGAACTCTTAAAAGTAAAAAAAATGAGTTTCGATGTCCCATTTTTTTTAATTTACAATGATTTTTTGAGTCGTAGGCCGATTTTAGTTTTCATGTCGCTGAGCATAGGCGCGAACTTTTCAGATGCAACAAAACTGATCTTAATGACTGCCCGAACACTCGTGCAACGTTGCTGCAACGTTGTCACAACGTTTCACAATAACTATAAAACTAATTGAATAAACGTTGCTGACACCAATGTTCCGTTAATGCAACATGGCTGCAACTAACAAATGTCCGCGTAATATTGTTGCAACAACGTTGCATCAATGTTTCAAATTAGTTGATAGAAAGTTGAAACAACGTTGCATTAACGTTACAAATTAGTTTCCCGAACGTTGCGGTAACGTTGCAAACACGTTGCTGGATAGATACTATATCGTTACGATAACGTTGCACTTAAGTTGCAAAAACGTTATTACAATGTACATTATTAAATAATAATTTATTAAATATTAATTATTTATTAATTAATAATACTTGATGGTAACATTACTGCAGCATTGTAAAAACGTTTTTGTAACTTAAGTACAACGTTGCTGTAATGATATAGTATCTATCCAGCAACGTGTTTGCAACGTTATGACAACGTTATCGCAACGTTCGGGAAACTAATTTGTAACGTTAATACATCGTTGTTTCAACTTTCTATCAATTAATTTGAAACATTGATGCAACGTTGTTGCAACTATATTATGCGGACATTCGTTAATTGCAGCAACGTTGCATTAACGGAACATTGGTATCAGCAACGTTTATTCAATTAGTTTTATAGTTATTGTGAAACGTTGTGACAACGTTGCAACAACGTTGCACGAGTGTTCGGGTGATTATAAACTACATACAATTATATTGCATAAACCAAAATTTGAATTAACTATTGCGAGGTAATACTAATTGAAAAAAATAGCTCCTCAAATGTCGATCGCGGTTGTTTCGTAGCGAAATTATAGCTTAGAAAAAATAAAGCATAAACAAGAATAAAAGACCTTACAAAGCCAAATGAAGCTTCATTGTTTCATTAGCTTGGTAATTTCGCAAATTAGTTTATCTTGGTAGTTTTTTCGATAAAAATTTTAATTACAAACATAATACACGATTTGTGTTTTATTAATGTTTATGTTTATTTTATGGAAGGTGGGTATTATACAATCTCAACAACTTTTCTACATTAAAAACCAATCTTCAACTATTTACTTCTAATTTTGTCCATTTTAATATTATATCAGTAGTTATATCAAGTTTTTAACTAATGATGATCCCATTCAATAAATTAACTTTTTACACATGTAGTCTTATTTCAGTTGTATTTTAAATAAGTTAAATATCATTAACTTTATTTTACACTAATTCTTAATCAATACAAATTTGTTTTATTATATGAATAAAAAAATTAACTTATCTATAAAAATGCGAAAATTTTGACTAATCATCACTATGCAATATAGTAATTTTTTCATCTTAATAACTATATTCGTCCAATAATATATAGAATAATCTATTATTCTCATAATCTCATCTATTGTATTCATAATCATTTTGTTGTTGTCTTTCTTTTTGTCTGAAATATGTCTTTTCATTATATTGAATTTCATTTCAGTAACATTAATATGTAGTCAAATAATGAACAATATTAACAACAAACAGTTGAAGACTACAATAGGGGATTTTAAATGAAAAAATACTGCACGTTATTCGTATGCAAAAAATATTGCGAATATACTTAATTCCGTTTCTGTCATTCACCAGCGTCGTCCCATTTAGCTTCTTCTGCTATTCTGTCGAAGCAATCCGAAAGAAACGTATACTGAAAACAAAGTAAAGTAAGATTGCTGTTCAACTTCAAACGTAATTAAAATGTATAATTCTTTAAATTTGTATATTCATGCAAAAACATAGTTAACATAGAACTATATACATAATTACATATGGCGTAAAAACTTTGAGCCAGCGTGGAGGCCGATTATCAGAACGAGTGTATTGAAAACAAAAGGACATTCCTTCTTCGTCAACCTCCCAGTGCGTAATCGTGTTCCATGGGAACTCTACGACCTGTGACTCTAACGTTCCATCCTGCTTTGCAGCATGCAATTTGAATGCTGCCGCTCCTACGGCTGCCACTACATGACCCTCTTTTCGTGAATCGCACGCACAGTGCGGAAATACTATATCTCCATACCCACTGAGTTCGCGCGCTAATTTCAAATACTGCAAAAATCAATAAACAATTAATGATTTTAACTCATTTTTCTATTATTTACTCTTTAAGCATTATATTTATCAAATATGTTCTACATAAATGGTGTATCGTTTGTATTACATTTTTGGTATACGAAAGCATGCAATTAAAAAATATAAAAAAAACCTGATAATATTGCTAACAAACATAGTTTTTAGCATTTTAAGATTACATTTTTGTATGATGAGAATATAATAGATTGAATTCTTAAGGATATACAAATTTATAATATCTCTTTGACAACATGCGATTGAACGTTGTGAAAAGTCGCGTACTTCGTGTTTCCTTGACGCATGCTGAAGAGCTTTCAACTGATAGAGTCTTTCGCCCGCGGTGATGTGTCCTCTATTCACTTCGTCGATCGTCTGCCAGAAAATCCACGTCAGCGCCTGCTCGCTAAGTGGTCTAGAAATATTGAACAGCCATCTTCGTACCGACAAACACGTTACACTCGCCGTCGAGTAATTCTGAATGTATAAAGTGTGCGGATGCTCGTGAGGTTGCAACTTCCGTTCTGAAATGCAAAAGAAAATTGTGTTTACGACAAAAATATTTCCCTTCTTTCAATATAAATGTGCTGTTTTTATCATAAACATATATCTATTCGTTAAGTAATAATTATAACATTCAATTAAATACTTCAAATGAAACTATTTATTTTTCATTTAAACATATATTACCTTAAGAGTTTTAACTTCTACCATTATATTTCATATGAATTATATTAGAATTAAAGAAGAAATGTTATTAATTCCTTTTAATAAATAAATTGCACATTTAAAGAAATATGGAAAAGCTCACCAAAATTGTATTCAACAATTTCGAAGAGATAAAAGTACTTGGCCGTTTCCGCATCCAGGCCAACCCTACAACAAACTGCATCATAGACATCTTTGACGTTTGCAGCTTTTGGAACGGTGACAGTGACAACCTCTCGATCTGGCAAAAGAACCTTTAAATCAACTGCTGGTCCCTGATCACCATCTTCTTCAATTCTATCCGTAAGAAACTCTTGCATGGCATCGCTTTCAGCAATTACTCTTACTGCGCATACTTTTTCCAAATATTGCTCCAGACCACGTCTTCTTGCGTCTAATTGTTGTTCGCTTAATCTACAAAAATGAAATATTTATAGAAATAATAATATTAACAAAAAGTAAAAGATACATAAAACGTAGCGTAATAATGTATACTCAATTCATGATTGAAATTAACTTTTTGTTCAAATTGAGAGTAACCTTTTATTATTATTATTATTATTATTTTTGTAGATAAGTTTTATATTAACCCTTAATTAGTCGTGCGGTTTTTGTTGTTCTTATTCAGATAGTCAAACAACCATGTGAGTTTCTTTATCACCATCGTCTGTCAGGCGGCACGCGACCAATTAAGGGTTAAAATGTTACATTTAAATTATTCAAGTTAAATTATTAAACCCATTAGTGAAAAAGAGAAGCAACGAATTTTACTAAAGAATCACTTTAAAGGGACGTCCCAGTGAAATGGCTAAAATCTATAAAAATGAATTAATTGAAATGAATTTTTTTGTATTTTCATCCTTAACGATGATATATTAAAGAATGATGACCAAAATATAAAAAATTGTTATTGTTTTTTGTTTAATTGTTAATAACTATCGACAAAAGGGCTATTTTCAAAATGCTCCTAGTACCACAATTTTTTACCGATTTGCTTTTTTTAAGTTTAAATTGTAGGTGTATATGTGCGGCATAAATCTGTCAAACGATTTTTAATATAATGTACGAAAAAAGTTATCTCTATTTTCCTGTCAAATAGCTCAAACAAGTGAAAAAAATCGGTGTTTCTGTTGATTCATAATATTTTCTGGTTCATAACATTTTTTTTAATTGAAAAATCGAAAAATCTCTTTGAACGAATTATTCTCTATATTTTTCTGAACGTACTGGAAAAAAGAAAACGGGAATCGGTTAAAAAATGTGGTACCAGGCACATTTTAAAGTCAGAAAAATAAAAAAAACAAATATCCGAGATAATCACGTTTAAAGTTTTACTTGCGGGCTTTTAAGGTTTTCGCGCTCCGCTAAAAACCTTAAGAACTTAATGTTTAAAACATAATTTTCAAAAAACAAGTTTTCCACATGAAAGAGGATACTTCGAAGTATTAAAATAGGCAATAAAAATTTTTTTCATTTTTTCGTAAATTCCCATCATTTTTCACTGGGACGTCCCCTTAAGAGCTTCCGCTAGATATATTGGTGCGCTCCGTAAAATTCGTACATGATGCCATGCTTTAGATTATTGTTGTATTTGATTATTTATGTTAGTATAATATCTGAAAAATATTCGTATTTAACAGCTGTGATTTTTCGTTTTATTATTATTTTTTTAACGTTATCTACAAATTTAATTTTCTCTATGGATCAACACATTTTAGATTTTTTAAAATCCAGTTCATGTTTCGTTTTATCAAACATTGATAAAATGTCAATAATTATTATTTCCTTGATTAATTTTGTTTGTACATATTATCGGACTTAAAATTTGTTAAAATTTAATTAACATTTAATAATCAGCGGTATGATAAAACATTAAAATTACTTAATAATAGAATATACTTGAAGTTTTATTAATGAAATATTAAATATATTCTATTATTAAGTTCGAGCTGTCCGTTATTTATACTAAAAAGTAAGCTTTGAAATTATTAACTCCAAAAATCTGTTTTAAAAATAATATTAAAATAACTTTGAAGTAATATATTAATAAAACGTACTGAAAAGGCCATTTTCCAGGCAACTTTGGAAAGTTAAAACCTATGAATTCTTTTTTTAAAGCCATGTGAAGTGCTGCAAACTCTCGATATCGTCTGGAGCACAAATGACGACCAGCCATATGAACGTTAAAAACGACATAACGTTCATGTTTTCTCTCACGAACATGATAATCTGGGACACTGATAGGCAAAGATCTCTTCTCGCTATAGTCCACTGCAGCGTAGCTGATAAAAGAAAATTGATGTCAATTATTTTTAAAGATTCACCTAAAGAAATGTGTCAAATCAGTTTAAATTCTTACCTCATATCCTCACATGGTTCCAGTCTTTCTGCCTCTTGGGGTGTTACGGATATCACGGTAAGAGTTAAAACATCACCACCAGATTTGATAAGATCCACTACTTGCTTATGCGTAGCACCTTCCACATTAACATTATTTCTGCAAAAAACAAAACTACGTTAATACACGTTAAAATTAAATATAAAATAGATAATATACATAAAAACAAGTAAATAAAATATTTTACGAAACTATAAACTAAATTGGAATTAAAGAAAAGAAAATTGTTTATTAAAACAGGAATTAGAAGAAAGAAATCATTTCTCTCTGATTTTACAAAATCTAGTCCATATAAGGAAACTCATATAAAAGCAATCAGGTGAAAATACAAACACGTCTTCAATTCTTCATTTAAAAATGCAGAATACTTGTTTATTCTTAAATAAACTTTGTGACTGAAAAGTTCAATTTTAACTAGTGGGATTACTTTTATGTTGTGTTCATGTCAAATTAAACTTGAATAATTATATTTTTCAAACTAATTCTAATATCTATTTTGAGATAAATCAAGTTAAGTACATGCTGAATAATCAACTGAATAATTGCTTACAAGTAAACAAAACTTACTTAACCGTAATGCAGAAAGTGTATTATTTTTTTATATTTATTCAAAATAATAGTATATTGTGCAACTAGTGGGAAAAGTTGGCGATTCCACGAGAGTGTGATATGACGTCACGAGCGAAGCGAGTGATGTCACACACTCTCGTATGATCGACAACTTTTTCCACAAGTCGCACACG
>JABFPJ010007199.1:0-10177 GCA_022817425.1 Gryon sp. ZL-2020 | reverse complement strand
CTTTGAAGATATGTTGAACTTTTATTATACAAACGTATGTTTAGTTATATGTATAGTTATAAAATAAATATTTGATATTTTTGGTTGGCGCAATTACAGTTTCTGACTTTGGCGCAATTACCATACCTCCTTTGCGCATCTGCAGGATACAATATTTAATCAAAAAAAAGGTTTGCCGCATGAAACTTTTGGTAAATGTAGCCTGAGATGAAGAAAAACCATGATACCATGGCAGACCAAGCAAAATAGATAGAGTAGGAGCTAATGATGAAAAAGGTTTATAATTGGTCTGCCATTCACATTATAGTCGTCATCAATGTTACGATTTTTTGAAAGTTTATATTTTACTATTATAGTCCGCGGTGTTAAACAAGAAAAATAGAATATTCTAGGGTAAAATTTGTCGAGTAAAATTTTACCTTATTGTCTTTCATTTTAATTTTTTTTCATTCGTTTTATTCAGATTTTAAATTAGAAATTCAGAAATTTTATTTCAAAAAAAAATAATAATAAAAAAATACAAAAAAATCCGTAGAACATCATTATGACATTCTTGTAACATTCTTATAACAATCTTAGATATCCGCATCATATCCCTATAACATCCCTATAGACATCCTTATAAGAACCACTACTATATCTCTATGACACCCTTATGGTATCCCCATGACATTCCTATGACATTCTCCAAAAAGGGAAGCTCTGACACTTTTGCTTTTATGTCTGAGAAAAAAAATAAGAGGCTAAATTATCTGCATTATACATAACAAACTGCTAACAGACGCACGAGGACATGCCAACAACAAAGATGAAACTGCCAAAAAGTACCGGCGTTTTCCATACGTTCACGCCGCCTTTCCTTCCCTGCACTTTTCGCACCCGCGTGGTACAACGAGTGAGAAATATGAAATTTCAAAAAATCGTAGCACTCATGACGATTATAATGTGAATGGCAGACCAATTATAAACCTGTTTTTAGCTCCTACTCTATCTATTTTGCTTGGTCTGCCATGGTATCACGTTGATCAAGTCGCTAACTAAAATAATGACTTTGCGCCCGCGCTACTGCGCACGACGACTGCGCATAGGCTGGCAGAACAACGTCATTCGTTTTTATTCATCTCAAGCTACATTTACAAAAAGTTTCACGCGGTATCACATCGGACACAATTTGTGACCTTATTTCCCGAACTAATAGGTTACTTTTTCCACCGAAAACAGTTGAAAAATAAGCCAATTTTCATGCGCGTGTCGAAAAATTTTTTTTTATTAGCAGTTACCTCGTTTTTCCAGGCAGCCACAGAATTGTATACGGAATTAGCATCAGAAATCATATTATAAGAGTATTATTTTAAAGAGAAAAAATATACGTCTAAAAATTATTTTTATTTTGATTTATATAATGTTATCACTGTATAGTTCAATTAAATGTGCTTTTGGTAATGGATCAATATGGTTACCTACATCTATAACACGGTAAAAAATATCCCGCATAACAAAATATCCATTTATTCATAATATCCCGTATTAAAATATCCCGTTTTTATTTTTTTTAATATCCCGTTTTTCAGGAAATGATTATAATAATAAAATAATGATTTTTATTTAATTAGCATATGCATTCATTTTACAACATTTCAAAAATATAAATTGCATTTATGCACATATCATATATATGCACTTAAATAAAAAAAAAACAAAAATACAAAAAACTAACAAAACATAATATGTGATAATTAATTAATTAATATTTATATTAGACATATAATAATATATTAAACATATAATAATATATTATTAATTAATAATTAAGAATAAATTTTGGGATATTTTTATTAAAATATATTTTTTTGGGATATTTTGTGTTGGGATATTCTCGTTTTGGGATATAGATGCTGCACACCGGGTCAATATATCTCATTTTCATGTATTGTTGAAAAGAAATGTTTTTTTAAGAATGTTTTTAAAGTATGTATTAAGCTATATGAATATCTATTCTGTATTATTTTATTCGTGTCTATTTTTTATATTACACTGGGAGAAAAACTAGTGAGTCAGTAGTATTTCACGATTGGAAACATGGTATAACGACACGCTAAAACCAATCATATGAACTTATGCCAAGACAAAGGTAACACATTTCTCGGATTACTTTGTTTATTTTGTAAGTTTAAATGTTCAGTATCTTTTTTCAGGTTAACAGTATTGAAAGGCAATAGCGATTCACCATTTTTCTCGTGTATTAAAAACAAGGCTTACATTAAGCAAGTTCACAAGGTTAAATTCGTGCGCAGTTTTATCACTTAATATACAATGACATGATCCGGAATATATTTAAAGTGAAATGTCACTCAAGTTCGTTTATTTCTCTTGCTCTTATAGATTCACCTTTATCTCTATTTTTCTTGCTTTTATACTAGTCACATATCACCTTACGGTTATACTTCTATTCTTTACTATAATCATGTGTAACCAAATACATAGTTACTAAACTGTTAATAAATTATTATCTATAAAATAAACATGTTTTATACAATTCTCCATTATTACTAAATGAAACATTTAACTTCTGCGGTTCTATGAAACTTAAAAAGTAAAGCATAAAAGAGGTGCAATAATATTCAAACCAACGAATGCAATGAATGAAACAAAATAAAAATAAAAGTCAAACGTTATTAGCCTGAAGTGCAAGTCATATATCTAGCACTAGAATCTTGAATTTAGACAAAAAGAAAAGAAAATAAGTTAATTATTTTGTATAAAATAGTGTTCTGTATTTAAAGAATGAGGTTAGAAAATCAAACAACGTATAATACAATCACGTGCATATTTATTATAATTTCTTGTACAATTCACATCTGTCTAATTGAACCAATATATTTTTTAATTTGAATTAGTACTATTATTTCTGTCATAATATTTTTGAAATTACTTACGCGAATTGGACGAGAAGGTTCACTACTTTGCATGGATGATTCGGACATTGTTTATTTTTTACATTAAAATTTGTGTTAAACTTAATCGTATATAGTTTGTATAAATAAGACTAATTCTAAAACATATAAAAATTAAACGTTTAATAAATTTGTCATTAATTACTTATAAGTAATTAATAATAAGAATAAGAAAAAAAAATTCAAATACTGATGTTTTGTTGCGGACTTGTTGTACATACTTTGTGTTGTTAGTAGAACAATTGATTGGTTAGAAATGACGATATGAAGTAAATGCTGTCATCTAGATATTACCTGAAAACTAATATCAAATAGCCACACTTGCTCTGTTGATAAATCAGCAATCTGTGAAAATGCTTAACCATTTACGATATCATTAATGAAACAGAATATCAATATCATGCCTAAAATGTATAATTTTTATTAAAATCATGGTTTATATTCGCACACCCCGTATCCGTGTCCGCATAGTCCGTGTAACCACGTGTGGTGGTGATAGTCGAGCTGCAACAAACCCGTATATCCCGTGTGAAGTTTACTCCGTGCAGCCCGTGTGGTAGCAATTGTGTTAAATAAATCCGTGTACGGCAGTGAGAATTCACACTGAAACGGGCACGGTCCACGGGGACGGGTCCCACGCCATGGACGAGCTACGTCTCACGGGCACGTGTCTTTTTTTAAAAGACACGTGCCCGTGTTTTTTTTTTTGTTAGTTTTTCAAAATCTAACAAAACTATCTAAATCATGTTAGAGTAATGCCACAGTCAAAGATAGTTTTGTTAGTTTTTTTTAACTAACAAAACTAACTTTGACTGTGACATGACCTTGCCATGACTCTGGAATTACTTTGGCATGACTCCGACATGATTGAAAAAAAGTTCATACAGGGTACACGGATTTATTTAACACAATTGCTACCACACGGGCTGCACGGAGTAAACTTCACACGGGAACACGGGTTTGATGCAGCTCAACTATCAACACCACACGGGGTTGCACGGACTATACGGTTACGGATACGGGGTGTGCGAATAGTCTCAACCGTTAATACGAATGGTTAGTAATTTTAAATTGGAAAATGCAGAACTCACTTAAGGAATTACGTAATTGAATTTTTACATTAAATTTAAATACGTAATTTCGTACTACGGTTATTAATTTTATGTGATTGAAATTTCTAACGTTAAAATAACGAATTCGAAAATTTTTATTTTGAAGAAAAAAAGAGAAAAAAAATGTTCCTCAAGTTGAAAAAATGTGTTTTTTTCCAAGAAATTAGTTCAATAAACGTGAGCACAGACAACAAATTCTTGAAAATACAATGTTTAAGAATTTGCGTTATTCAAGTTTACCTAACATTCTTAATATCAATCGCTAGTTCTCCAAACTTTGTTAGAAGATTTTTCTTTGAGGGCCATCGTCACGGACGAAGATATCAACAACAATTTTATATCTTATTATATCATAAATATTGCTTCTTTTTTATATAAATTATATATATTAGGGTGGTTCGAAAATTTGAAAAATGTTTGGCTATGGGAAATTTTTATAGATTTTTGGATAAAAATAAAGAATACCAGAGAAAAAAATTTTTTTGCAATATTCTTGTACCCCGCAAGAAGCCTAAAAATAGCTATTTTTAGGTTTTTTTAGTTTTTGTCATAAATAACCGAAATTTTTCACGTAAAATTTATATATTGAATAAAATTATATAATCTTGATTTCTAACCTTTAAAACTGTTATACAAAGATATTTAATAATAACAAATTTTGACCTAATGAAGTGGTCATTAATAATAATATTTTTAAATAAATATAATTTTCACGTCTGTAAATGGGTGAAGATGTCAAAATTATATTTTTCGTGTTGTGGATAGTTTTATATAGGAAAAATCCCGTCTCCAGACGTATAATATAGTAGTTTTTTTAGATTTTAATGGCATGAAATACAGATATTTTATCACAAGTAAAATCAAAATTTTTGTCTATTATATAAAACAAGAAATCTTATTATCTCTTTAATTTTACCGCCAAAATCAAGTGTAATTGTTGAATCTTTCTATAAAAAAGTGTTTAAACTTTGAAATGTTATATAATATATTAATGGATATTGATAATTTAATAATGAACAACATAATTGGTTTTCTTAACAATTTTAAAGTATCAAAAAAATCAGTATATATTTTATTTAAATATTATGGATTTAAATATAAGAAAATATCTATGTATAACAGTTTTAAGGGTTAGAAATCAAGCTCTTAGAATTTTATTCATTATATAAATTTTACGTGAAAAATTCCGGTTATTTATGACAAAAACTAAACAAACCCTAAAAATAGCTATTTTTAGGCTTCTTGCGGCCTATAATATAATATTGCAACATATATAAAAATATTGCAACAAAATTTTTTTCTCTGGTATTCGTTTTTTTTTATCCAAAAATCTATAAAAATTTTCTATAGCCATCATTTTTCAAATTTCCGAACCACCCTAATATATATATTTTATATATTATATAACATTTTTATAAAATGATATATATAAAAAATGTATTTTTTATATTTTCATAAAAAATATAAAAATTCTATTTTATATTTATAAAATCATATAAAAATTATATATAATATATAAAATTTATATATAATTTATATAAAAATGCGGCAATAGTTAGTATAAAATAAAATATAAAATTGTTGTTTATATCTTCGTCTGTGAGGGAAAGAATGCCGATTTTCACGAAATCGCGTTATTCGAGTTCAATTAACTTTCTTAATATCAATCGCTAGTTCTCCAAAATTTGTTACAAGATTTGTCTTTGCATGCTAAACAATTAACAAAAAGAAAATTCCCCCAAAAAATTTAGGGAACGTTGGTCACTGGGGCAAAGAATGCCGATTTTCATGATATTGTGTATTTCAAGTTCACCTAACTTTCTTAATATCAATCGCTAGTTTTCCAAATGCAAAGACAAATCTTGTAACAAATTTTAGAAAACTAGCGATTGATATTAAGAAAGTTAGGTGAACTCGAATAACGCGATTTCGTGAAAATCGGCATTCTTTGCCCCAGTGACCAACGTTCCCTAAATTTTTTGGGGGATTTTCTTTCTGTAAATTGTTTAGCATGCAAAGACAAATATTGTAACAAATTTTGGAGAACTATCTGTATTCAAGTTTATTGAACTAATTTCGTGGAAAAAAACATTTTTTCAACTTGAGAAACATTTTTTACTACAACTTAACACGGGTAACGATACGACGATATTTCAATCACACATATGTAGCCAAATAATATAATAGGAGTTTTTACTATTGAGACGGAATGCGATCTGTATAAGACAACAAACAAACAAAAATACTGTTTTTAGCAAAAATTATTATGATGTAAACAAACATTTTTCTAAAAAAAAAAAAACAGTAATTTCTTTTGTTTGTTGGCTTATACAGATCGAGTACTGTCTTAACAATAATAACTCCTGTATTATTTGGCTACGGGCACAAAAATCGAATCGATTTCCCATACGCAAAGAAAAAAAAATGGAGCACACAACAGCAATTATGATGACTATAACAACAATTTACGGATAAGATTTGAATAATTACCGTTTGCTTGTTATATGTGCGTAAAAGTTTTGGTTACTCTCTAAATTTGAATAAGTGAAAATTTCACTTATTTGCTGAGTGAAACCTTTTTTTCACTTCAAAAAAGTTAAAAATGTTATGTTTTCATAAGTGAAAATTCAAGAAAATTCACTTTTTGAAAAAGTGGAAAACTACTGTTTCATAAGCTAGGAGTGCATTTCTCAATTAAGTTTCATATTTTAAATGATAGACTGGTATGGTGGGTGAGAACGGATTATCACCTTGGAGACCTGAGTTCGATTCTCGGAGAAATAGAATTTTTTCACTAAGATTTTAATTATATAATAAAAAAGAAAAAAAGAAACAAAATAATGTAATTATAATATATATTAATAATATAACACCGAGCGTGCTGGCTCAGTGGCTAAGGCTGCCAGATTCGCATTCGGGAGGTAGCGGGTTCAATTCCTACTACCGGCCACTTTGATCAGGTTTTCATGGTTCCCTGGTCATTAGGCGAATGCCGGAGTGTGCTAATTAAAGTCGAGCCACGACTCGCAAATTTTAGGTCAATGACTCTTATCGAGAACTGTTCGTATATGTTTATATGTCTAATGTTGTCATTGTCCGCCCCGTATACGCAGAAGTCGTCAGAACGGGTGTTAATGTGTTTTATTAATAATATAACAAAAAAACATTATTTAAATAATAAATAATTTCTCACTTTTTCAATAAGTTAAAATCCACTTTTTCTAAATATGTTATATCTGAATTTTCACAGTAAAAGTGAAACTCACTCAGTAAGTGAATTCACAGTACACAGAACATTCACTCAATAAGTGAATATTCACAATAAGTGAATATTCACTTATTGTGAGAAATCAATTATTAACGTTCTCAATCAGTGAATATGCACTTACAATAAGTGAATTTCCACTTATTTAAATTTAGTGAGTAGATATATCGTTTAATTTTTACTATACAATTTATTGTATAGTCATTAATATCTTTCATAGATTCACCATTTCTGCGTTTATTTTAATATAAAGCTAATGGTTAACTTTACAATAGAATATAAGTATTTTTAAGTATATTTTAATTATATATTAGTATATTATATTCAATTATATATTAGTATTTTCCAATTAATTAATTGTATATTTCTCAAAATCTAATTTAAATGGTAATGCAACAAATTCTTTTCAATCGTATAAAGTTGTATTTTGATTTCCCTATTGTATTTCGGATATTGGATGGTCGATTAACGTATTACTTTTAATGTAAACGATCGATTAAGAATAAATAAAATCTTTTTATGAGAAGACCATTCATATTTTAAGAAGTAAAACCTTATGATATAAGTAGAAGAGCTGAAAGATGAATTTCTGAATGAAATTCATCTTGAATTTTTTTTTTGGGTATATATATATATATATATATATATATATATTGTAACCAAGTGGTTATAGATCCGCGAACTAGTTTATCGAGCGAGTGGACTGTCAATGTGTCATTGACATGTCGCCGAGATTCGGGTGCCGTTAGATGGCCCGGCACGTCCCGTTATCACATTTATGTGATAACGAAAATCAAAACATAGTTTTGATTTGAAATTGAATGTCAGTGTGCGTTTCGTGCAAGAGACAGTTTTGTATCGTCGAAAATTCTTTTTGCGAAAAGGAATAATTCGCGAGTTCGCGCCCCCTTCCCCCCCAGAAAGGGAGTAAAATTGTGCCCCAAGAAATTAAAGCAACCCCAAGGTGGTACCACCCTCCCAAACTACCCCAAAAATCGCCCCAAAGTGACAAAAGTGCGCGCGTAAAGAAAAGTGAGATAGCGGGAAGCGGGTATACCCAAGTCAAAGAGGGAGAGAAGAACAGAGCGAGACGAGGCAGAGGACGCACGAGAGAGATAGCGACAATTGTGAGTGAAGACTTTGTTTCATTCAGCTAATTTGTCAGTGTAAATCCGATTTTCGCGCCGATCGACGAACGCTCGCTCGACAATCTGTCAAATTATAGATTGTTGATTGTAATAAATTGTTAAGCGGCAATCATTCTGGTGCAAGCACGGTGCACCAGGTGATAATATATATATATATATATTTTTTTTTTTTTTTTCAGATATATATATATGAATTTTTTTTTTGGAGATATGTATATATATATAATTTTTAAATTTTTTTTAAATTTTTGTCGAAAAATTTTTTTGAACAATTATTTTTTTGAAAATTTGAAATTTGAATTAGAAATTTAAATTTTTGAATATTGAAATGTTCGAATTTTCAAATATTCAAATACTCGAATTTTTTTTTTTTTTTTTTTCGAGCTGTATACAGGGTGTCTCATTTTAATTTTTCATCTGAAATAACTCAAAAAATAAGTTTCTAACGAAAAAAAATATCCAAAATAAAAGTTGGTCAGTTTGATGAGGGAAATTGATTGGTATCATTATTTTTTGATAAGAACAACAATTTCAATGTCATTTGAAGGTCAAACAATTTTTTTTAATGGAAACCTATATTTTTTATGTTATATTCATATTCAACGATGAAAAACAAACAACTTTTATACCAATAATTTTTTTTTTTCAATAATGCCTAATTTCGCTTGAAAAATGGTATTTATATTATTTTAATTTTTTTGGACATTAATGTAAATTTGTGTGTTTGTGTATTCGTGTACATGCATGCATGTATGCGCGCGCATTTCTGTGTGTTTATGCATATTTTTGAAGTATGTAAATCTGCCGTCGGCATTAGCGTTACCCAATGTGCACTACGTGGAAGTTGCGCGATCAGACTTTGCACATCACGTTGCCTTGAAAAAGGCAGATAGTTTTCAGGTTTTTAAAGCTTGCAAAAACCTATTTGTCACACCGAGATTTCAAAATGTAGACCATTTTCCTGACGGCACAGTCTGATTCTTCTACGGAAACTTTGGATCAATTAAATTTGGGAGACCTTGCTTCCGATTTAACTTCACCTGATTCCTTTTTATGGGGTTATGTTAAAGATCTTGTTTATCGACAGCCCATCACGAATAATGCGGATAACATGAAAGAAAGCATTAGAGACGTTTGCCGACAAATTTCACTAGAAGTTCTCGAAAAAACGATCCAAAGTTTCCACATTTAAATACTTCAAACATATGCATAAACACACAGAAATACGCGCGCACACACGCATGCATGTACACGAATACACAAACACACAAATTCACACACACAATTCATTAATGTCAAAAAAAGTTAAAATAACATAAAAACCATTTTTCAAGCAAAATTAGGCATTATTGAAAAAAAAAAATGATCGGTAAAAAAGTTGTTTGTTTTTCATCGTTGAATATGAATATAACATAAAAAATATAGGTTTCAATTTAAAAGACTTGATTGACCTTCAAATGACTTTGAAAATGTTGTTCCTATCAAGAACTGATGATACAAATCAATTTTCCTCATCAAACTGAGCAACTTTTATTTTGGAAATTTTTTTCGTTAGAAACTAATGTTTTGAGTTATTCCAAGTAAAAAATTAAAATAAGACACCCTGTATATATAATCTTTTTATAATTATTTTTTGAAAAATTTTGTTGAACAAAATTATTTTTTTTGGAAAATTTGAAATTTGAATTTGAAATTTAA
>JABFPJ010007198.1:0-10178 GCA_022817425.1 Gryon sp. ZL-2020 | reverse complement strand
TTATATATATATATATATATATATGTAGAGAACACCATTAAAGGTAAAGGGTAAACATCAAGAGTAGCATATTCCACTTGAAGACATTTTCTGTTACTAACAGTTATTGTAAAATCAATTTATAATTACGTAATCGTTGCGGTTTTAGTAATAACAGTTTGAAAAAAGTGGATGATAGTACTTGGAGCAAAAGAAAAATACTTGTATGTTAGGAAACATTTTGTAACGTAAAAAATTGTTTATCGGAATCATAAATTTGAGATTACATTTCCTCTCGAGAGTGAAATATATTAGACTGAAAACTCTATGATATACAGGATTTGAACTATATTTTCTAATGTATTTCGTACTTCAGAACATATTATTAAAATTACCATAATGCATTTGGAGGTGCATTATTTATGTGCGCTATATATGTTTGTCGTGGCACGTTATTTTTTATTTTCGTTATTATAAGAAAAAACATAATGAAAGATTGTTTAAATAAGTTTTTTACGTCAGTTTGTATTCATTTGTGTTGTACAAACATATGCATTATATATGATAAATATATGGAAAACATTTGTAGTGAAGTAAAATTAATATATGTAATTTTGATTGTATAATAAATATAAATAACCTTAATAAAAAACGTAATTAATATACATTTTCTATATGGATAAATATGATTGAAAAAAAATTTTTTTTTCTTCATTTCTTCTTGATATTTTATTTCGATGAATTTTAATCAGAGGAAATATCGTATAATTCTACAATATAATATCTACTTTCAGAAAATAATTTGATGAATTGCACGAATAGCTGTTTCGTGATAAATAATTCAATTTCCTTAGATTTGCATTACATTGAATGAATTTAATTAGTTATAATGAAGTTTATTTGGAAACATTGTTCGAAATTTCTGCGAAAAATGTCCAGTTCGAAAATTTGAAAGTCTTCTGGTTAGTATTACAATAATTCCAAAAATTCAATAATAGATTTCCCAAAAAGGATAATGAAATTTTTGCAGATTCTTCAGCCAATATAATTGTTGAATTAAATTATATATTTATAGAAAATATATTCGATTCAAATTTGTTTGTCATAAACAATTACTTTTCATTGGTTTATCAAAAATGTAGTTAAAATCTATTTCAATTGCCATAATAATATTAATAAATTTTTGCATGAAATTCCAACGTGACAAAATATTCACAAGTTAATACATGTTAAATACAATATATTCTATACGCGCCAAGATTACATATCGTCAGCATAGTTTTGTACACATACGCGATGAATTTTGCAAAGTAAGTAATAATGCAAAATAATATAATGAATTATCTGCGTGTGAAATCGGAATATTGTCCATTTAGTAATCATAAACTTCATTAGCTCCTCAATTTGTTCTTAATTTCCATCAATATTAATACAAAATATAATTGCATTAAATTACTGTAAAATTAAACAATTGATTTATTCACCCAATAATACTTCAACGAATTACCTTCGAATTAATAAAGATAACTAAAAACAACCATTCTAAATGGTAATTCTTTGAACTTTTTTTTAAGTTCAAATATTGATCAAATAAATGAAAGTTAATATTGCAATAAATTATAACCTAAATTGTAGTAGTCGTAATCGAATATTCCTGTTCCATTAAACTTCGGACATTTATATTGCTCATCAATTATCCTCGTATCACATCAAGTGTCATCGAAACTTTTTTGCTTTTGCGTTCATTAGAAATAAATGTTTTATTAATGAATCTTGAAGCGTTCTTTGCAAGTTCTTCATTGCAAAAATCGTCCGTCATTTATCGACTTAATTAAAACGCATCATTACTGGCAGTAATAAGGGATTACAATTTTGCAACTGTAATTATTCCCAGTTTCTTCCCAGCTACCATGGCGCAGATACTAATCCAGTTTCTGTTTAAGTTGCGCTTTGCAAGAAACACGTAATACTCAAACAACGATTGCTTATATTTCGCTACAAATGGCACACGCTTTGCCGCTGCTTTTAGGTACGATGGTAAGCGGGCCGCTTTATGAAATTTTGTCTTTCATTTTGGCGCAAATTTGCACGCAAACAGTTTTATTTCACAAATATTTGCGCACTTTGTGCATTTATCCAGGTGAAGTATATGATGAAGACATCAGTGCTTTCACATGACGTAAAACGTTGCTTTTGACTATTGTCTGACGCAGTTAATGCTGTATCACTGATTTTTCAGAGCTATCATTAGAGTTCAATTACCCGGCAGTTACAATTACGAGTGCCCAATGAAGCGAGTGCACGGATTGCACGTAATGTTAACATTATTCTTTGATTTGTTAGAAAAGAAAAGAAAAGACAAAAAAAAAGAGAAATTACAAAGTTCTTCACAGAAGAACTGTAAATTTACAGTTTTTCTCTAGTAAAAAGGATCATATATTGTCCATACATACAACATATATTAACAAAATATGTTGTTCAAGAAATTATATATTAAGTATATATTGATTATATATTGACCATATATGGACCATATATTGACCATATATGAAACATATATTGACTATATATCGATCATATATTGTGTATATATTGACAATATATGGATTACTTCTGTAAAGTGTTACTACACCGCCAATATATATGGTCCATATATGGAAATTATGCAAATACCATATATTGACCATATATGAAACATATATTGACTATATGTCAATCATATAAAAGTCATATATTGAAAATATATGGATTACATTTGTATAGTGCTACTACACTGCCAATATATGGTCCATATATGGAAAATACGGTCAATGTATTGTTCATATATGATTTGGTATAAATAATATATTGTCAATATATGAACAATATATGGACAATGTATGATTCTTTTTATTAGGAATAATTACTTTCTCTCTTTTTGTTTAATTTATTAACATTTATAGATGCTAATGACTGAATATTAAGTTTACGATAAATTAGACGAAAACATATTAGCACACTCTGCCTCCCCGTTTCATTAACCACTAGTAGTTAGTAGTACCACAAACAATGATTAATGTTGACAACAGTTGCAACGATATCGCCATTTGCATTAATAATATTGATGACTTGAAATTAAAAACTGATATCATTGCGAGAATAAAGGAGAAATGTATTACTCGGGGTAATCATTCATTTTAATTTCGGATGAACAAATTAAATAGTTTTAATTAATGTTGACGGAGGATTTGATATAAGTGTCGGCTAAAGTTGAGTTTCTAATTGGAAATTTTAGGTAACAGATATATATGACCATATTATGTACGTATATGAATATGATAAACTTATATATAATGTTCATGAAATTTGACTTCAATCTACAAGCGTTTGAAACATGGAAATAGTTATATTGTGCTTTATCAAATACGGTTATTAACTTTCTTTATAAATGATAGATAATGGCAAGTAATCAAGTTAATTTATCAATCGTTTTAATAACGATTTTGTGATGTATGATATAACTTTTGTTTAATTGAAAAATATGTAATCATTAGTGTGAGTTATTGTGAAATATTTATTTTACGGTGAATAAAATCATACACTTGAAACTATGGGCAAATAGAAAATTAATTTTTCCTGTAAAAAAGCGGTCATTTAGAAACACTTTTTAATATTCATTTGAATTCTTGTTTACTCTATGTTTTTGCGTTAGTTTTATTTTTAATTGCGGATTATACTTGTTATAACATTTTACAAAATCAATTCGGTTTATTGAACCGTTGTAATTTTTTGTTAATTAAAAGTGAAGAACAAGCATTTTTAATTATGCATATCTCAAATCGAACTACGTTGTTTGAAATGTCATTTTAATTAAAGAACATTACGTATTACGTATTTTTTGCATTATGAATATTTTCGATCTCAAATGTTTATTAATATCGTTTAATAATGCCTTTTTATTGAATAATTTTTTTGAAATGAATGTTTATTTTTTTTGTATTTATTCAAATAATATTTCATGTCAGTAAAAGTTACAATGTAATCAAATTTAAAAGATATCATACTTGCATAGTAACTAGACGTCGGTTTATTTTATACGATTCCAGTTACAAATCGAGCACAATCCACAGTATTTCGTTGCAATAATCGATTCAGTTAATTTACAGTCCTGCTGCTGCTGTACTTTGATAATTCCATGGGATTCCCTTTGTTGAATCTAATTTAAATTGTGGATGAGCAAAATAGTACCAAATAACATGCAATTTTCTAATTACAGTCAATATAATTTTCATTATTTCCATCTAAAAGTAATCATCAATATGAAAAATAGCATATTGTTTAATCAATGAAATAGCAGAAATTTTAAGTTTAAATTAAAACATGAACAAATACTGTTTTATACAGAAATTAAAGCATTTAAATTACATTTTATAATTTTTTTACTTTATTAAAGTATATTTTGAATAAAAATAAGAAAATTATTGGAAGAGATTATTATTTTTTAATTAAATACAATGTTGAAATATTAAATAAAAATAGTTGAATATCAGTCAGTGAAAAAGTCAAGATAAAGTCAGACATTACCATGAAAAGTCTTTTCTAGCTGACTACCTTTACTTTTTATTATAACATTATTATTTTATAATTGTTTATATCCGTTTATATTAATTAAACATTAATTAACTCTTTTGAATTAAGAAAAAACTAATTATTTTAATGTTGAATTTTAGTATTTCCACTCTAATGACAGTTACCCGGAAAATAATGTTTAAAAGCTAATATTAAATAATTTAATAATATATAATAATTAAATAATAATTAATTATTAGTTTATTATTAATTTTTTTCTGCCTCAATTTTTATTTACTTCGCATATCGCTTTTTTCATGCTTAACATTGCATTGATATTTAGATATTGGAAGTAAATTAAAAGCGTGATTTTCATTCTGAGTAGTAATACTCTAAGAGGCAATACTTCTTGCATACACAATACTCGCAGGAAAAGAATTCGAACGTACACACGTTGTTGGTTGTTAATGGTACAGTAAGAAGGGTATGTCTATTGGGAGGAGTTATGTTCTTAAATCGAAGTAAATCCTTTCTAAAACGTTCTAAAGTCTGTGCTTGACTATACACGCGGGGCTGACAATAAAATATTTCTTCAGTATACAGAAAGGGTATTTAAATGCACCCTTTAACGTAACCGTATTATAATTCATGCTACCAAAATCCTGCCCTGGACTGCCATTTTTTTTTTTTTTGCAAATTACGTTTTAATTGTTGTCAGTGCGAACCAGAAGCTTCGCATAATTTTATTCAGCATGAAGAGTGGCGCAAGACCCTTACATACCAGTTACGATGATTTCACATTAATGCCCGGAGTTTACGTTGAGCCATTTCAATTCTATAAATTTTACTTCATGTCTTGCCGAGCGCTTCAACTCGACAATGTGTTACGGCCGCGCATATAATGCTTGCTAACGGTCATTCGCTGACATTCCGGCGTTTTGAAAGTCAGTTTTGCGCATTATTTTTATGATTTCATTCTCGTTTTACTGTAGTGCATTACTATGTATTGCGTTTTCGACGTTCAAAGAATTTTTTTTTTTTGTAGAAATCATTTTAAAATATTACTTCGTATATGACTTCGAAATATTCAATCGATTACTTTCCTTTATTTTAAGGAGATATTTATAAAAGGTAAGAGTTATTTCAATCGTTACTTTATATATATATTTAAATAGTGAAAGAACTGAAATTTTAAGTTTACATTAAAAAAAGAAAAAATACTGGTTTATATAGAATTAAAGAATTGAAAATACGTTTTATAATTTTACAGTTCAGTCTTACTACCGGGCAACATTTTGGTAAAATTTTCTAAACTATGAAAAAGATTGCATTTTTAAAGATTTGTAAAAACTGAATTTCTCATTCGATTTTAATGAAATTTTGGTCACTTTTTTTCAAAATTGATTAATTTAATAACATGACATGACAACGAAAAGTACATTTTGTATTAAAAAAAAGTCAAGTTTGAAAAGAAATGTAAAAAAATTTATGGCGACATCAAAATTTTAATTTCATTAAAATCGAATGAAAAGTTTAATTTTGACACATGTTAAAAAAATCCATTTTTTGCGTAGTATAGAAAATGTTTCGAAACTTTTGAACGATAGTGTGTATAAATCATTCAAGTAACATTCGTCAATTAATAAAACTTCGATCCAAAAGGAACATTTCAAAATTTATTACCTTGATTGTAGCATCTTTAAAAAAAAAACATCAAAATATGCATTACGTATTTTTATTCGGTAATAAATTTGTAGATACGTGTAATAAAATGCATACTTTGTGGGTTTCCCAAAAAAATGTAGATATTTTGCTGTAATGCGTAATTTTTTGCATCTGTTACATCTACATCACCGCCGTTTATATTTGATCCTAGTAAACATACCGCTATAACACAAAAGTTAGAGAGATTGATGGCTGAAAACTGACCTTTCATACGCGGTTTTGAAAGCAGTTAGTACTAGATGCGGAATGACATGCAGCCAATCACCATATATTCCAATTACTCGAACACTGGTCTTAAACAATTATAATTTAATAATAGTTAGGATGCCATAATGTCATTTCTGCAAAATAAAATGGCCGCCTTATAACAATGAATGAATTCCAATAATTGATTAATGCATTTGTGGTGTAGTATTTTCGCATTACCATTACGTCTTTTTTTCAATAAATCTTGTCGATTAAGTGATTGATGAATCATATTAATTATGTACTAATCGGGGTTTTTCAATGAAAAGTTATTTTAATGAATATGCGATCATTTGCAAAATTGATATGAGCGCATTATTCCGTTGGCGACTAGTTTCGACTCAACCGAGATGGCTTTACATGTGTTTTGTACTGGATTTTGATCAAGTTTCGTGCAAAGCTCGATTGAATGTAACACACGGGTAACCAACTAGTCCTAATTAGACGCGAATTAGGATTCCACAAGAACAGAGATACAGAATTGAACCAAAAGTTCATTCGAATTGTCCAAAAATAAGTTGTGTTTATCAAATCACTTTTAGATCAAAATTTTATTTAAAGAACGCTAATGGAGGTATTGAATAAATTACCATATTTTGATTTGTGCATCTATTTAAATGCGGTGTTTGTTCTGTATTGAATTCCGTTTACTCTCTTGTATTGAATAATATCCCAAGTTTACCTAAGAAAATAACGTAATAGAATCAGTGTGAATGAACCGTTTAGGCAATGTTAACAATTGTTGAATCCGTGTTAATTTAAATTAGACATCTAACATGATGTCGACTGATTGAACATTTTCTTGGCATTGTCTTTGATGGAAATTCATGTTTGTGATTTTACAGTCAATAAGGATGGAAAATCATTTTTAATCTGATCCAATGGGAAGAAGTGAAATGAACCTTTTTTTTCAGATGACTGACATCTATAAATATGTAAATCAATAATATAATATTTCATAATGCACATTTATATACTTTTTGAAAAAACAACAATTTCAATCAACGAAATAATTTTGAGGTTAGAATAAAACTCTTTTGATGTTTTCATAAGAAAGTTAAATCTACTGTCAACAATAAATGTCAGAATCATTTCTAGATTTAGAACACTTTTTTATACATTTTATTTCTTCACTTGAAGAAGTAAAATCTTCAAACGAAAACATTTCAAGATATTTAAGAATCTTGCTGCAAATATTTTGTTAAGAGTGTATTATTCAGTTATTCTTATTATTCAGTAGAAAATTCAGTTTAATTTTTTGTTAGAAAAAAAGAAGGAAAGAAGAAAGTAAGAACATTACAATTTATCGCTTCATTTTCGAAGAATTATACTGTAAAGGTGTTGAAACATTAGTTTGGTCGTTTTTCAAATGGACAATTACCACGGCATAAAATTCCATAAAAGATCATCTGCGGTCATACAATCGTTCACGTTGAATGAGTATCCGGCACTCAAATGGCACACACACATACAAATACACACACCGACACAATCATGCGGTGTATGAAGTTTATCACAGCTTCTCATTTAACAACTTTCCCGTGATTCTGACACCGTGACAATTCGTAATGAATAGGGGTTAAAGAGTTAACTATTGTTCAACTCGTCACAATGCTAAAACTGAGCTGGTTAGCATGTATACTATGTTGTAATTTTATTACGTGCGCTACATTTACTGTAACGAATAGAATTTGGTCAATGATTTGCAACCAAATTGTACGTACAACGTAGTTTAAGTAACATTGCTCGATATAATCTTATTGGCTAATTGATTTTTTTAAATTATTTTCAGATGTTTGGAACAAGTGCTATATATATTCTATCCCGGTTAAAGTTATAAATTATGTTAAGGTTCAAAGTTTGGAAACATTTTTCCTCAAAATCGATGAGATGAAGATAAATCAAATGTGGAAACTTGAAAAGTGAGAAATTATTTTATTTTGGGAAATGTCATGCTTAATATTTTGATGTTTCGTTCTTATTTCAAAATTAATTTATTTTATGAACAATAATTGCATTTGTAATGTCCAAAATCATCAAACATGACTAATTTGTTATTTATAATATCATATGCGATAAAATTAAGGAATAATAAATTTCCATGGCACTTATCTGTACAAAGTTTGTTAAATGTGTGTGTACACACAATATCACAATTTTGGAAACAGTCCGAAATTGCAATTTATTTTTAACTGAGCAAATTGTTTCACTTGTGCGAATGCATTTGAATAAATCATAAATTCAATGTGCATGTAAAGTTGTTCTTTTAAATCTAAGTAATATATCAAAAGGTGTACGAAATATTTTGTCTTTCATGTTGAAAAATATAATACAAAAAGTTGGCAACAATTCAAATAACACAAACTTTTACACTTTCTCTTAACATAATGTTTGTTATTCTTGAAAAATTATTTTAATATTTATTAATGACTTCGTTTGTAGTTTCTTTTACTCAAGTGAAACAACATCTTTTACGAATTTCAGTAGTACTATGTAATGACTTTATGTATTACATAACTTAAATCAACATTCAACATTGTTGAAAACTGAGTGAAATTTTTGTAGTCAGAATAAATTCATGATCCTTTCTATATAAAGAATAGGAAAACATTAATTTACTTTTTACAATTGTTTAAATTATGTCATAATTTCATTTTACAATTATACATACACATATACTTTTTACTTAAATATATAAATACAGAGTTTTGTTAATGCAAATCAGGTAATTTTCATTAAATATTCCCCCAAGTGAATTATGTTTGTTACTCAAAAGTTAAGTGTAAAAGTTAATTAAAATTAAACAACTGCATAAAGTTGTTCAAATCCGTTGAAACATTTTGCTTGCGAAAGTAAAAACGATTTATCAAATTTAATAATAAAAAAAAATATTTAAGGCCATACTCTGACTTTATAAATCATTGACACCTTATACCTTCTAATTAAATTGATCATAATGAGAATTAATTAAACCTGCTTATGTATATATTAACTTTTAATCAGATTAGATTATAATCGATAAGTCAAAATTGACCAAAATTCACTTCAAACAGATTTCGATCCGATTTCATACATAATACCATAGTTAATAATAATACCATAGTTAATAAACTTGTAGAATATATTAATCTTCAATTTTGGAATTAACAATTTGTCCGCTTTTAATTCCAACAACAAAAAGGAACCCGCGATTTTTAATCATTTTCATTCGCGCTTCACATTTTCCGGATACATTACAAATATAAATCTAGAGAAAAAAAAAGTCAAAAAGCGAAATTCTCGGGCGAAAATTGCTGGCACAAGAAAGAGACAAAGAGGAGAAGCGAAAATAACCGCTCGATTCTTCCACACGAATTCGCGACAATGTTCTCAGTGTTTATTGAAAAGGATCGTTTCTTTGACGACACATGTTTGAGGGTGTAATAAAATGATTTCTCTGTATTCCCGTATGTCCCTTCTTTACGTTCGTGAGTTCCCTTTCCCATGCAGTCTCTCCCCCCCCCCCCGCCCTCTCTTCTTGCATTTCATACGTCATTCACTGCTTACATATTACACCGCATTCAATGACACGCTTCAAATCGCGGGAGTGGTAGCAGCCACTGTTGTTTCACAAGTCTATGATGGAACTTACAAAAAACAAAAAAAAAAAGAAAAAAAAAGATCGCAGAAACAGAAGGATA
>JABFPJ010007197.1:0-10179 GCA_022817425.1 Gryon sp. ZL-2020 | reverse complement strand
TTTTCAATAATATTTCATTGAAAAGTTCAGTAATTTGTCGCAAAATTTTGCATTTGTCCCTGTACTACTGAACTTTCAGTAAAATTTCAATTTTACACATAAATTTTTATATTAATTCTGCTTTGCGTTTATGTTTTATTGAATTTTTATTGAAAATTGTTTTTTCAAATAATTTCTATATTTATTTAAACAATTTGTTTATTTTAAATTAATTTGTAATTAAAAGTATTTCAAGTAGGTCTTTATTTAATACTTGTACACATAGTACTTAGAATAATACTAATTTCCATTTTATAAACTTATTTAGTATAATTTAGAAAATAATTTGTAAAATAAAAATTAAAATACACTTTACATTTTTTTTGACAAAAAAAAAGAATGCTCATGAAATATATAATAGATCATTAAATGATATTCAAAATGCAACAGTCAGATGAAACAGCAAAAAAATCTTTTTCAGTCAATTCTTATTTCAATAAAATTCTACGATTGCTACGGATTTAATTCACAAAAACTATAATTATTAATTTCAGTCCCTCATCAAAATTCTTCAACTTTTTTAATCAAACCAGTTATATTTATAATTATAATAAAATTAAAGTATTAATGCTAATGATAGTATTTATTAATGAAATTTACTAAATTTCGTACTTAATTTATAAAGTAATTTTTTTAATATGTATTTATATATATTAAACCTTATTTTTATGCCCTTGACCCGAAACATTGATGGGTCGTAACATTCATCATCAATTAAGAATTATCATTGGAATAAATAAGTTTTTAACACTTGTGATTTCTCTGTGAAAAATAGGAAATTTATTTCTTTTTGTGATACACAGTATTTCCAATTACGATGCGATTAATAAAATGTTATGCAAGGTATTATCAACCTCAAGTCAATCAGCATCGTAAGTGGTATCGGCGCACTGAGTCAGTTGAAAGGTCTTTAGCCAATATCAGCGTCAGTTATTTTTCAAAGAAAATGCAGCATAACTATACTATTTCATTTAGTCAAAACATCTTCTTCAAAAAAATGAGTTGTTATGTACAAAAATTTATAAAATAAAATATTTTAACGTCACAAGGAAAAAATGTTTGCAGCCTCTTTTGAATTAGTCCAATTTGATTTAATAGGTATATGGATAGCTTCCGTAACCACCATAGTAACCTCCGTATCCGGTGTATCCGTATCCGTAAGACGATGGGTATCCTCCGTAGTAGTATGGGTAGGAGCTGTATCCGCTGTAGTAGGATGGGTAGTATCCGGCTCCATAGCTGTATGGGTAGATTGAAGAGTATCCCAATTTGGATACCAATGGGGAAGTGTAAGCGAGTTTAGTGTAAGCTGGGTAAATTTTGGTTACAGTTGGTGGGACCTGAAAAATCAAATATTCATATTACTTTACGATTACGGAGCAAAAAGTTAGATATTTTTAAATATATTCAAATATATTTATTCAAATTATATGTGAAGATATATACGAAAATATATTAAATTTTATAAAAATATACTAAAAATATCTTTTTGCATATATTTTTATAATATATTTTCCATCGTGAGGGAAAAAAGTTACTTATAAATTAATGAATTTATAAATAATACAAACATAATTTGTATGAATGAAATGAAAGAAGAAAAGAATGGAATATCTATCCATTTGAAGTAAAAGATTATTACGTATTAATAGCACAAAAAAGTGTGATATAATTAGCAAAACATTTCTTTTAAAGCAATTTATGGTATTCTTAAAGTACCACTCAATTAAAAGTTACGTAAAAAGGCCGGTAAATTATAGAGTTTCTTAAGTTATTAAGACATGTTTAATTTTAATGACTGCGATGAAAACAAAACAGGTAAAAGTACCTTGTAGATGTTGGAGTAGCTGCTGGCGTATGGATAGCCGTATCCATATCCATAGCCGGCACCATAGCCGCCATAGCCATAGGGACCTACTGGGTATCCGGAGTATAATCCTCCAGCTGAGGCGCAAGCCGCAATGGCGAGAAGGAGAACCACCTGAAAATATTTCCAATGGAAATAAATCATTTGAATTTACATAATTCATTTCAGGTTGATTCACATGTATATTAACTTATTTGCTTATGAGTTATTATAAATTAAATCCCATGAGTAGAAATTTATTTTCATTTAAGTTGAAAATATTTTTTAAGCAAATAAATTCTGTTTATTGATCTCAAATATCCGTAGAATTAATTATAAGTCAGCTTGTGATGCAAAAATGTATAAAAATCATAACCGTTAATTAAATGGACAAAAAAATCGTACCTGATACAATCACAAGCAACAATTTTATTGTTCTTGATTTTCATTGTAAAGTTCTTGGATTGTATGTCCCGATAATGAGTGTATACATCATGCAAAGAAAAATTGAGAGCATTGATCTTTGTAAAGATTATTGACTTTATTACAAATCAATTTGCATAAATTAGTATGACTAATTTTGTCTCATCAATTCCAAGTATCCTTAATTAAAACGCCGACGCTGAAGCCACTTAATAATACATGGATATCTCATATTTATAAGTAGTTCAAGTGAAATATGAAACAAGAGACATTTATCGAATCGCGGTTTATTTAATTATTTACCATATTTTTCCTCCAATCAAGAGTATTGAGCTTTATAATAAGTTATACATAACATATATACTTGGCATTTGAAATCAATTTATGAAGCATATTTCATTACGTCTATAATTATTCGATGGATTTTAACTTTTTTAATTTACTACTTGAAAATAATTAAAATTATTGAATAAATGTATATATTTTTATAACAAAATTATACTTTTATTTTTATCATTAAAATAGTTTTTAAAAATAATTCTCTCAATTGAAATACAAATTACAGCGTATTTATATATGTCAGACCTATATTATATTAATGAAAGCTATAATAAATGAATTAAAAAAAACTGATTCAATCGACAAATTAGTATGAAAATATTTTCTCAGTTTATAAAATAAATAACTTTAAATGATACAAATATTGACTGCAAAAATTATTTCGAATTCCAATAAGTATTCAAATTTGTTGATCTACGAAAACCCAACTTATTTCGTTCAATCAAGCAAATGACTGACCAAAATAAGTAGACTAAATTGCCAACAATTTCACAAATACCTCCTTCGCTCGTATATACTTAACAAACTCAAATGAATGCTCAATTTGCGTTGCAATTTCATCGAACTGCTTGCAAACAAATGTTCATCTCCGCGAACGATATTATTTTCCTCTCGATAGGTCGTCTTCTTTAGATCAAGAAAGTAATGCGAAGAAAAGAACGAGAAAAAAATTGATGAAGAATAAGAAGTAGTAAAAGAAAAGGAAAATTGCACTTCACTACCCTTTCACACCACTTTGTCGTTAATTTACTCACCAACTTGAACATGTTGTTTGAGTTTGTTGTTTGGGTTTCAATCAACGGTAGTACTGTGGACTGACTGCAGAATTCTGAAACGAAAAGCCTTTTATACTCTAATCGTTCGCGATTAGACGGTGGTTGTTCGCGATTGAAGAAGGCAAAAAAAGAGGAGAGTAACGCGAGAAGAAAAAAAAAAGGCCAGATCGTACATAGATTAGCCATTGGCGAGGGGCGGTGGCTCGGACAAGCGAGAGCGGAGGGGCCGAAGGCCGAAACTATTATCATCCTGCGCCGGGAAAAACAGAAGAAACCGCTGACATTCGTTGTATGAGAAAAAAGCGCGTCGCATAAGGTACCTTGGAATTGACGAGGCGATGCCGCGGAGTTGGTTCCCGCGATGGACAGGAACAACAATCGGCACTATGTTTCACCAAGCGTGAACAGCCAAGACCTCACGCGAATAAACGCGATACTTGTCAACACATATTAACACGAAAATGTCAACATATTGACGACTTTACATTGTCGGTTGTATGGATATTGCGGCACATTTCGCACAAAACGGCATTTTTTGTACAAAAGTAGACGTAAGATGTGCAAATTGGAGCAAGGAAGTATTTATTTTAGTTAAGTACGGTTATAGTGACTAATGGACGTTTAGTTGTATAAAACGATTTATTGTATTTTTAATATGTATTTTTATTCTAGGGTGCAATTAAAATTAAAGTATGGTTTTATTTTAGATATTTTTAGCCAGCTTTTAGACGAAAATTCAAGGATGATGTAAGAATATAGGTGAAAAATATGGGTGATGTAATTTTTGTGTAAGTTTAATTCATTACTAAAATGACTATCTGAATTAGTACAATTTCATTACATTCACAGAAAAGACATCTATTAACTAAACATTATTTGGGTGCAATTTGCATAAAAGAAATAATTGGTTTTTTCATCAATTGCATTTTTGTAATAACTATTATTGATTTGTCTTCCAGATAATTCTGGAAGACAAATTAATCTCTATCCACACATAAGGCATCATATATGTAGATACGTAAATATTAAGTTCAACTCATTTACTTGTATGGACCATTTTTTACGTCATTACAATTACAAAAGACAATTAATTTTAACAATATTCATCCAAAATAAGAAAAAATGGGCACTGCAAAGTGATAAAAAATGTAAATAATAAGTAAAATTCGGAAATGTTAGAAATTGTGTATTACATACGTAAAGTAAAATAGATATTTTCTTAAAAAATGACTATACATAACTGTTTCTTGTATGTACATTTTTTTTCAATGCTGTATATTGAATTTCAAATTTTATACGTCAATACACCGCAAAGTGATTATAATCAGTCATAAATTTAAATATCTAACTACTGTTATTAATTCTACACCAGATTTCGTAATACTAAATATTAATTGAAAAAAAAGAACATTCATGAATCTGAGGAAAACATTGTATAAAAATATTACAAAATAATACATCAAATATAATACCGAATAGTGAACATTTTTATGTTACAGTTAAATTAAATCAAGTGACAAAAATGCAGTTATTTAAAATCTGCATTTTCGAGTTCCTTTTGACAAAAAGTATCATTTGCAAGATGGAAAATAAACGAGAATTTTTTTTCTTTCGCGATTACATCCCTCAGTTTCGCCTTGGGCGTAAACTTCACGCAAGAAAAAGAATTTCCGATTGTATCTCCCTTGGTACAAAATATACTATTACCCACGCGGTCGAAAATATAAACAATAATTATATAGTCTATATATTATGATATTCAACAGTATTGTCGCAAATTTTATATAAACTATATATATTTTTTATATATTATATATCATTTTTATAAAATTTAATATATACAAAATAAAATTATTATATTTTCTTAAATAATATAACGAAAATATAAAAAACCTGTTTTCTTTAAAGTAATATCAATTATTATTTTCATAACATCAAATAATATGAAAAATTACAATATATATTTAACAAATGAAAATTTTAGTAAACAAAACTATAATTAAACTGAATATTTTCCTTGTAATTTTTTCAATTATTCATTATAATTATTTAAAATCTTTCTGTAATTACGACTTTATAAACTTTATATTATTTTTATTATTATAAACTAATTACCATCCTGTAATTAACACTACCTTACGAATTTCAACATACATTAAAATATGCAAATTATTATAATGATAAATTACTATAAATAAACATATATTTGCATAAAATTATATCTCTATTACATGATTCGTTAAAAAAATTAGTCCATCTATCATTATCATGCACTGAGAGAAAACTGAAATTAAAATTTACTATAAATAATACTATTCTTGGGATGTTGCACGAAAACAAAGAAGTATACTGTAAAACATAGTAAAATTAGTTTTAAAAGTATCCCTAGTACACTCAAAACAACATCTGTGATTTTACAGTACGTTTTCCAGTTAAAATCACTTTAAAATAACACAAAAAATGTATTATTACAGTGTTTTATTTGAAATGTACTGTGAAATCTATTAAGAATTAAAATATAGAAAGCAAACTTACTGTAATTTTACAATGTAAAGTTTTGAGTGTAGAAATTGAAAAAGGCTTGCCTAGTTAAAAAGCGGGCCCTGGATTGGTAAAGTCCGGGTTTTATGGGCAAGCCAAATTAGTCTCATATATAGACTATAGTAGACTTAAGTTGATGTTTACAAAACATTTCATTAGAAGTCTTCATAGCTCAGTGTGTAAGGTGTTTAACTTTCACGTTCGGGTCTTGGGTTCGATTCTCCATAATACATTTTTGAACAAATATTTTACATAAATGTTGACTAAACCCAGGTGTGCCTACTGAGGCTTAATTAGGCCAACATTGGATTTCATCAAATATCCCACATAAGGCCAATGTTAGTCCAATCTTGGAACAGGGTTTGCCCAAGAAGGCCCCAGGTTCAGCCAAGTTCAAAATTCTACTAAGGTATAGCAATATTTGAAATAAGTTCTGCTACAAATCACTACTTTCATATTTAATTTTACTACGTTTCATAGTTAAATTTGTTCTTTTTTTGCAACATCCCAAAAGTAGTACTATACATAGTAAATTGTAATGTTATTCATAATAAATCATCATATCAATTTCCTCTGAGTGTGTAAATTCCAGAAAAACGAAAGATAAAAATAATATAACAATGATTGCTTTGTTTAAAACAAACTTGTGGTCTATAACCCGACATTATTAAATGCAACACAAAATTAAATGCCAAAACAGTTTAAATAACCTGCAATGACCGAAAGTTCCGGATACAAAAGCACAGATTAGATAGCAGCTCATCCACTCTCAAATTAATTAAAACGTACGGGTGATGATTGGTAGTATTTGGTAACGTTAATTATTTTTATCTGTTGCTAAATTGAGGACAATCCATCAAAAATGCACTTAAGATTACTTTGTTAACGTTGTCAGTAATAAAAAATTGTATGTTTTCGAAGTACAGTGTTGCTCTTTTATCTATATCACTAAGGTAACTATTCTGAATGAAGAAAAATCTTAATTGAAACATTTCTTTCAAATCTTTTTAATTTGATAACAATATTTACAGTCAATATAAGAAAAGAAATGAACCAATGATTAAGCAAATTAACTCTCTAAAAATTAAAATTTTCACTTTTTCAAATTTAGCAAGAACTTTTAAGTTTCTAACATTATTTATATTTTAACCCTAAAACGCCTCCAACTCTTTGAGGATGAATGATGTCATTTAACTTTTAATTGATTAATTTTAATTACGCAAATAATTTACAATCGTAAACAACAAAATAATAAATAACGAACTGGCGTTTCCCATTCCAACCTACTTTACAAATAAATGATGTTTCATTCAAGTTGAAGGGAACATCGTTCGAAGGTTGCATCTCATTGCTGAAAGATAAATATACGTTGCACTTGGGATATTCAAATGTTGGGATTTGCGACTAAATCAAGCGATACTCCCTCAGCTAATCGGACTAAGGACGACAGGATTCCTCATAGCGACCGAAGCGAGCAAAATGATGATTGAGTGTGGGAATAAGATGCATTATTATATTATTCGAGGTCTGAAGTGCAACACCAAAGAAAACAATTCTTTCGCGAGACCTACGCGTGTAGATCGCTATAATTTATACATGATATATTAAATTGATTCTAATGTTATGCAACTTCTTATGACAATTATTTATTAGGGTCAAGTTTATTGATAAACTTCTTCATCTTTTAATTACTGTTTCTGTATAAACTTTTGTTCGTCATATAGGATGTTAAGTTAATAACTAAATCGAACAAAAATCATTTCATTTATTTTGTAACTTCCACAGGATAAGAATGAAAAAGAACGTTTCGTGTTTCGACAAGAAAATGATAGGTATGTTCCACAAATGTAATTATTTCACCAACATGATTGCATAAACGAATGCGGACAACAACATTTCGGCTAAGATGGATAAGTTGTACTAAATTTATGCTAATCAGTAATTAAAATAATTCATAAAAGAAATTAATAATACTGTTCAAATTGACATTTAATTTAATTGATATCATTTCCATTCGGACCTCTGCCCTTTGAGTCACTCGAAATCGCAGTAGTGACAAAGGTTTGAGATAACAAAAGATATTAATTAATGAGATTGTAATTATATATAAATCCGTTTCCAATTGATGAATAAAATGACTTTTCCAAAGAAGGTTATTAACATTTGCAATTTTATTAATCCATACAGTTTTTAATTACGATCGTAATTTTCATAACCGCAGTTCTCATCGATGAGAACTGTGGTTATGAAAACTCATACCTCAATATAAAATTAAATATATTCTTCAAATAAAAACATTCTCTTAATAAATTAATGAAAATGCAAATTTAAACTTCTTTTTTACATTTTTCAAGTTCTAAGTAATGTAAACAAAATATTTTATTTCATATAAACTTCATAACTTATAATATAATCTTTACAAACAACTACAATAAATTAATATGTTAAATCTAATTAATATTCACATTTTATATCATGTTTACATTATTATTAACAAATTATAAGTAACTTTTTACTTATAATTTAAGTAAAAAGGATTACTTACATAAAAGTTACTAGTCAAAAAAAATGTTTCTGACTAGTAAACTACTAGTTTTTTAAAATCAAATCAATTGTTAAATTGTTAAACAATTTTAAAAAATGTAAAAAAAATTGTTAAAATTTAAAAACAAATCAATTTGTTTTTAAAAATCAAATTTTTCGTTGTTCATGGGGTTTTATTGTTAAACATCACCGTTTTTATAGCTTATATTATTATTTTATGCCTTTCTAACACTTTTTATGAATTTTTAAATAATTTTCAAAATTTTTGAAAATTCCTTATTTTAACGTTAAAAACTTAAATTACATAATTTTTTATATCCGCACATTAAAAATTAACCATAATTAAGTTACCTTATTTTTTAAATGGTTAATTATTTCTTTAATTGTATCATTTATCACGGCGTAAATGGGCATTACAAAAAGTATTAAATTGCAAGTAAAAATCAAAATTATTTCATGGACATTCTACCATGATCTGCACCAACAGTTAGATATTTATCATAATGTGTATAACAAACAATCGTCACATTCTCACCGTCCAAGATTTCATGCGTTAATTGACCCACAGACAATGCTTATATACATTGTTATGATCCTTACTATCAGAAATATTTGAATGAACTAGAATACGGCTGAATACAAAGATTTTAAGATAGCGGAAATCACGTTGACACATTACAATTTTTATATAAGAGATGATAACATTGTTATGTAAAAGCATGATTCTTTGTCAACAAATAATAGTCCTTAACAAATATATATTTGATATACAATTTATTATTCATTAATATTCATAATATTTTTTAATTATATCTTTTTACACGTTTCCTTCACCTTTTACATCAGCGTAAATGATATGTTATAAGTAATAATTTGTTATCTATATTAAAATCATTAAGATAAATAATAAGATAATTATGTTGAAAAGCTGAGTATCTTTACTAGCAGGTACTGTTATTTCTTCTTGTATAAGACAATGACGTATTCACGTAACGAAAGTGTTCCAATAAATGTTTGCAATTATTTTATTAAATTTTACTCAATTTTATCCATTTTTTTAAGAATCAGATTGTACATTTGATGTTGCTAGATAAATGTGGTAAAATAGTCTATTTAGTGTTTCATTTAAGATACATTTTTTTTTTTTTTTTTTTTTTTTTTACATTTACATTACATTTACATTACAAAATACAAACAAAATTTAGTGTTTCATTTAAGATACAGCAAAGTTGGAGACTTCTTTTTCTCAAGCAAAAAAAAGTATTCAGTTGGTTATAACGTATTTATTTCAGCCCTTCAATTATGAGTTACGTATTTAATGACGTATAAAAAAAATTTAAACAATCATTTGCTTTACGCTAATTGTAACCACCATATTTTATACAAAATGTTGTGAACTTTTTCAATAGAGCTCTGCATTTATTCTGTATTCATTATGATTGTATGTTATTTGCAAAAGAAATCTGCCGAGAAAATTATATAATCAGTCATTTCAATTGATAATATGCCTGTTTCTCACAAATTCACGTGAATACAAAAGGTTCACATTTATATTGACATTCCGCTTGTACAAATCAATGAAACTTTTATGCCAATAGTACCAACATCAAAATTTTCTTGTTTTATTATTATTTTTTTTTTTTTTTTTTTTTTTTTTTTTTTTTTTTTTTT
>JABFPJ010007196.1:0-10179 GCA_022817425.1 Gryon sp. ZL-2020 | reverse complement strand
ACACGAGCGAAGCGAGTGTTGCCATGCTCACGAGTGAGAACGCCTCTACTTTTTCCACGAAGCAAGTACGATATTTTTCTTTACGAGGTGGGAAAAGCGTTAGCTTTTCCCACCGAGTAAAGAAAATAATTTTTGTTTAACAATTTGCCAAACAATCTGAGGACATTCAACTCAAAAATAACGTATTTTCAAAAAATTGAAAATAGTATATTACGCAACAAGGGAGATGAGATCGAACGAACGAATTTCCAATCTCATCTCCCATGTTGCATACTATATTTTTCGTTACGAGGGAGTGAAAAAAGCCATTTATCTAATTCTTCCCAGGGAGGAAAATGGCATTTCCCTCCCCGAGTAACGAAAAATATTTAACTGCATTAATCGATATTTCAAAGTATCCTCCTTCAAGTAGTATAATCAAAATTGAAGAAAATTCAGCTAAAAATAGTTCTATTTTTAGTTTTTATATGTTACAAGGCGTAAATGCTACTTCAAGAGCACCTTATTGTTACTTATCTCATAAACTTATTTTTCCAATTTCTTAATATTAAGATTCTTCCTGGTACCGTAATTTTCATCCGATTTTCATCATCTTTTGTGCGTCTTGATATAAAAAGAGAAAAAGCGCTAAAACATGCTACTTTTTCTTACTTGTTTGACGTTAATTGATTACAAATTTGTTATTTTACATCGAATCACAATTTTAAAAGTACAATTTTTTCATTACTAAATTCTGAATTGTTTGCAACTAAAAATACATTTTTAACATTTTGAAAATGAATTTTAGAACATTAATTGTTAATTAATAAATCAGTCTTTATTGTTTCAGTCTCAAAGGAAGTATACAAAATATGAGTAAACAAAAAATAAATATAAAATAAAAATAAATTAAATTAAATATGGGGTTCCGCAGTGCATACATATAATTACTCGAAAATTGAAAGTAAGTGCGCAACATCTAACAGATAGTATTTACAGAGAATCAGAATAATAACAGTTCAAGTTAACGACCTAGTAAAATAAGTACATGAAAAGATTTAATTTGGAATTAAGCGGTGTTTGAATGCGCTTGACAAGAAAAATGAGAATTTTTTTACATCTTGTAACACATTCGGAGAAGTGAGTTTCAGCCAGGTTTCATTTACATTGACAACTTTAAGATTTCTCAGGAACATTTTTAGCAGTTCATAGATTTTAGGATAGTCGATCAGGAAATGTAACAAATTATCTGGGGAACGAGGGTCATTACACGATGGACAAAAATCGTCTGAGTTAAAATTTATAAAAGACTTATTAAATATGATTTTGTTCGAAAAAGTATTCGACAAATGAATATTTATAATTAGTCGTTTCGCAAACATTGGTATATTTATGTTTAAATTGTTCTCTTCATTTAGTGGCGGAGTAAATCTATAAAGAGCCAGATTGTCCGAGGTCCTTGCTTTGGTGTTGTTTTCATCAAGTACCGACATTCTATGGTGTTTAAGGATAGTAAGCAAGTTTGCCGTAATGTAACTCAAGCTAAAGTTTTCATCCAAGACGTCCACATCCACACTCGAGTGCAGCTGAGCCGCTTGAGCACACCAGTTATATCTGATGTCAGAAGTTCCGGATTTCGCAAGGCTGAGAAGCCTCAGCCAGCGGATTTTTGGAAGTCATCAGACATGCTGTCCAAGCTACTAAGCCACGAGAGTACAGCCTGCAGCAGCCAAAGACAAACTCCCGGCTGTCGAAGCTCGCATATCAAGGCGTGGCCCGGTGTGCATAGAGGAAGCTGCAAGACCTAACGAACGTTAAAGTAACGTTGAAGTAACGGACAAGTATTTTTTCAAGGTCGTTCAAATAACAAAGCGCCCAAACACTGGCTCCATATAGAGCGCCACTAAGTATAAGACAATTAAGAACTTCACAGATAATCGACCACGAGTTAGTTTGCAAGTGTTTTAGCAAATTGTGACTGGCGCCAGTAGATATGTTCGCAGCGGCGATTACTTTTTACGACATTTTATTAAATAAACATGTTCACCCCCAAAAAGGTAAAGTTGTCGACGATTTCCAGCGGTTGTTGGTTGTACGCGAATTTCAAATTACCAGTTCTGTTGCGCATTCCTTTCTGAAAAATCACTATCTTGGATTTGTTGACATTAACTTTTAAGCGGTTGATCTTACAGTACTGTTCTAGTATTTTTATCTTGCGAGTTAGTTCGATAGGAGAATCAGCTAGTAGAACAATATCGTCCGCGTATACAAGAATGTCCAGTTCGCATTTATGGTTTATGTAGATACCTCTGGAATTGTTAACAATCAAAAACTGCCCAAGATCAGAAATAAGCATAGCAAAAACGAGAGGACTCAAAATTTCCCCTTGTAATATCCCTTGCGAGATAGATACATTAGGTGTTGAGCCCTCTGATGTTTTTATGCACGTTACCGCATTATCGTATACATTTTTCAAAATTCTTATGAATTTAGAACTTACGCCTACTGAGTTCAATTTATACCATAGAATTGAGTGCGCAACTGTGTCGAATGCCTTGATAAGGTCAACGAAAAATGCATATACTTTTCGTTTAGGTATTCTAATATGGATTTGAGAACGAAAACATGATTGAAACAGCTGTGCTTTTTTCTAAATCCTGCTTGCAATTCAGGGATGATATCAACATTTTCACAAAAAGATACTAGGCACTGATTCAAAATACTCGTAAAAATTTTTACCAAAGTATTAATAAGCGCGATACTCCTATAGTTATTAGGATCATTTCTCGGCCCTTTTTTATACAGCATAAGATTGCATGCACTACCCCAAGCCTGGGGTAGGCTTGGACTGTCTCTTTCATAAGGATTTCATTAAATAAAACACATACATAAAGCAGCCAGTTACCCGGTAAAGCTTTAATAAATTCGTTTGAGATGCCGTCAGGCCCTGGTGCGTTTTTGTTTTTGCAGTTATTAAGGCTATATATAATTTCATCTATGGTGATCTCTGCATCCAGGAAAGGGTGACGTGCGTCGAAAAAGAAAGGTTCGAATCGATATTTTGACTATCGTATAAATTCAATAGGAATGAGTGCCAAGTTTCTAGATTTATATAGTTCATGTTACGCTTTTTCTGCCTAAATTTGTTAATTATTTTCCATTTAGTTTCACTATTTTTTGTTGTATGAAGAGTATACAAAACATCGAGTTCGAATTGTTTTTTTTCCTTTTAAGTGTAAGTCTGTAAAGATGTTTAAAAGAAATATATTCGTCAAGTGATTCCGATGAAAAAGCAGATTTTTTACATTTCGCGAGCTTTGTTCTAGTAGCGATTTTCAAGTCACGACATTCGCGATCGTACCAAGGTTCGTCCGTGCAAGGTTTCGTCAAGTCAGTTCGTCGTTGTGTACGATACATGTCGCAAGTTTTGGCCGCTTTTATGACAGTTAACACAATATTACTGTACATTAAATCAATATCATCGGTGATAAAGGCGATTCGTGGAGACACAAGCATTTGTAAAGAGAAATCTAAGGCTCCATCGGATTTCCATTTAAAAATTTTACTTTCGTCTGTCTGTGAAGTTCTAAGTAATTTGATGTCAGTAAGCTCGATTTTTATTGTAGTAATGTCCGGAAAATGGTCAGAGGAAGTGAACTTTTGATCCACTCGGATATCCGAAACAAAGTTTTCAGATGGCACAAAATTAAATCGATGACACTGGCTCCGATTTTATTAAGATAAGTATAGTTTACGGGGTAGTCATTGACTGATCTACCATTTAGTAGAAAGAAGCTATTTTTCTCAAAAAATTCGGTGAGGATACGGCATCTTTTATTTACAGTTTTATCTAAGGAGGTTCTGTCAGGGAAAAGGTTCTCATTACATTGTAGGAAAATTGGGTCAAGTTGGTTTTTTATAGAGAGACTCTTGAGTTGAAATATCTATCCAACAGCACTGCAGCATCGAAGTTGGAATCGAAGTGCGAAAGACAAAGCTCCAAGCGTGAGAGTTGGGTCATCAAGTCCGCATTGGGTGGAAAATAAATCACACTTAGTATAAATTCTCTAGGGAGAAATGAGCCAGCAGCCACTGAGTGTGTAGAGACTCGAATAAAAATCCAGTTATAATCGGTAAATAGGAGATCTGTTTTATAAAATTGTCTATTAAGTAAAATCATGAGCTCGCCGCTCGGTCTTCCTCTAGTTGAATTTTTTTGCAAATGAATAGAAAATATCGTAGTTATCAAGACAAGCGGGTTGTTTCTTTATCTTTTCATATAACCATGTTTCACTTAAACAAAATATAGCATGTTAGTTATAGGTTTCAAACATTATATAAAGAGTGAATATTCCATAAAATGACATTTAGATTATTATTTACAGAGATTGGACGACTCATATCAGAAGATATGTTTCCCTCTCGAATCGGTGACTTGATTGCCGCTTTGACGTTCCCTAGTAGTAGAATCAGTTGTAGCGAGCCTTTGTGGAGGGGAGCAAGAGTGTCCCTCAGTAGCAGAAGAGTTGCAGGCACGGCGAGCCAAGGAGAGAACGGAACGTACTCTCCTACCGCAATTGCCATGGCCCTCTCCGCCGCTCCTGTCATGTTGTTCAGTTACATCCGAAGAAGCGCCGGGCGTATCAGCGGAGGGGAGTATCACTGGGGGTATACCCCTGTTTTGGTTTTCGGCACGGGAGTTTTCTTCTCTAAAAAAGCCTCAATGTTCCTGGTTGTGTTTACCGCAACCGCTGAACTAGCTGCTGTCGGACGACCTCTAGGCTTCGGTGACTTCACTGGCAGATTAGATAGCAGCTTCCTACCGAGGGGCTTTCCTGGAAGCAAAGCAGTGGGTGTAGAAAAGTCTTCACGGGCATCGTCATCGATTAAAGGGTTTGGCGGAGCAAGAATGTTGTTGAATTTCTCGCGAAGCTGTTCAAGGTCATAAAATTTCTGATCTATCTGGACCTTACCGCGCTTCACCTTAGCAGTAATACCGCAATCTACCAGTTTCCTCAAGGCAGCACGCAGGGACGATCTCAGCTCCAATTCAGCCGTAGACATGTCATTTTCGATTGCAAAGTCAGCATGTTCGGAATTGACAATTTTTCTAAATACCTGTTGTTTGATTGCCTTCGTTATTAAAATCGTATCAGTATTGGACGATTTCCCACTCGTTTGCCTAAACATAGTACCTCTTCTACAGAATTAGCAGTGAGCTCAGGATCAAATTTCACGAGTCGATCTAGCATGAATTGTTGCAAATTTTCGTTAATATCTGGAGTATCCTCGATTTTTAAGATAATCATGTTTTTCATTTTAAACTGATTAGCAAACTTCTCGACTTTCACAGAAAGAGCTGTGTTTGTTAACATGAGATCTTCGTAACGAGCCATGAGGTCTGCATAGTCTGATTCTAATTTGTTAATTCTTTTCCTAAATTTTGCGTTGTCTTCTCTTACATTAAACATGTCAGTTCATCCTCGCTTGATTTTATGTCTTCTCTTATTGAGGCCATCATTTTTAACAAAGGGTCATCAGCCTCTTTGGATGATTTTTTACCGTGTTCAGACGGCTCATGTTGTGGCGCACAATATACGAAGAGAAGTTAAAAAAAGTCACTCAGAAAGCTTGAGGGGAGAGAAGAGAACCAGCACAAATGTAAAATTGAACTATAAAAGAATTGTTGTCTGATTGATTTACTTTAGTATAATCAAAAATAGACTTATATACGTGCTTCTAAGTTTCGAAGCAATCGTATACTTTCAGTTGACGGACAGTTTTTAAACCCTTTTATTTAACTTACTCAGTTTAATTGCTTAAGAGACTGTATATGAACCCATATATGGACCTATTGGTGGACCCATATGTTAACTCATATGTGGACCCATGTGTGGAAACAGATATAGATCCATATGTGAAGTCATGTGTGGATCTATATGTGGATCGATATGTGAACATATATCTGGATCCATATGTGGATCCATATGGTGATACATATGTGGATCCATATGTGTACCCATATGTGAACTCATATGTGGATCCATATATGGACCCATATGTGAACTCATATGTGGATCCATATGTGGACCCATATGTAGACCCATATGTGGGTGGACTTATGTGTGGGTGTACTAATATGTTGACCCATAAGTGGGTGGCCCCATATGTAGACCCATATGTGGACCCATATTTGGACCCATATGTGAACCCACATGTGGACCTATATGTGGACTTATATGTGAACACATATGTGGACACGTATGTGGATCCATATGTGGACACATAGATGGACCTATATGTAAACATATGTGGACCCATATGTAGACCCATATGTGGACCCATATGTAAACCCATATGTAAACACATATGTAAAACTATATGTGGTCACATATGTGGATCCATATGTGGATTCATATGTGGACCCATTTGTAAACACATATATGTGAACACATATGGGGGTGGACCCTATATGTGGGTCAACTTATGTGTGGGTGTATCAATATGTTAACCCATAAGTGGTTGGACCCATATGTGGACCCATATGTAGACTTATATGTGAACACATGTGGACACGTATGTGGACACATATGTGGACTTATATGTGAACACTATAATCTTGAAAACTTTTATTATGTATTGTATAATTGAAAAAGTATATTTTTTTAGAAAAAAATGATTTTTATTTTATATTGTGACGGCACGTTGTTTCGACATGCCGTGAAAATGTTGTTTCGCTGCAAGATTTTGTCAGAAAGCCGAATGCAGCACTAATCTGATAATTTCGCGTAATTTGGGGTTTTTGCTGAGTATTTACAGGTTAGAAAGCTCGGTGGTCTTCGTCCGGCGGGTGAGTACGTCTTTTCGTTCTCTGGGTGAGAGAGAAATTATGTTCAATTTATTGCTTTTATATTGTCTTATTTTGAGTATGCTTGAGACTTTTTATTTGTATAATTTTGGGGTGATTTGGGGTGAGCGAGATTTTGTGATCGCGTGTGGCGTAAGGCTCAGATCTCGTTATTTTAATTAGATTCCTTTTGTCGTTTCGTTGTGAAACTAACTGAATTTGAATTGTTATAGAGTCATTTGGAGTTCCTTCCGTCCCGTCCGGCGCAAAAGAGAACTCCAACGTGTGACACCCTGGCCACCGTCGTGCTCGGACTTTGTTTTGGAGAACATCCGACCTGTCGCCCTCCCTCTGAACCGTCTCTCGCCCAGTATCGACTCGCCTAGCCGCTCAGCGTTAACGTCCCGGCCAGCCAGAGCCATGCCGTCACCTGCCAGGCCATTCTCGCTCGACGCCACCGCAGCAGCGCCGGTCAGAACACCAGGGTAACCGTGACGTCTCGACACGCTCTACGAGCGGGCGAAACCATGCCTGTCGAGATCTACAATCGTCCGGTACCGCTTGCAGTTCGTCTGTCGAGCCGAGGAACGTTGTCTCATAGAACTGGCCATTTGCGAGACAGACCTCGTGACGTGGGTCTCGGACCCGAGGTCAGTGGACCACTGCCCGGACGTCTAAAATGTGAGACAGAAAGGAAGATTGAGGGCCGTTATCACCACGAAAGGAGCCCGAGTTTGTCGACGACAAATTTGAATCTCCCGCCAAGCGACGAAACGAGAAGAAGCAGCCAATCATGAGCGTCCCGGGAGACTACGATACGGAAGGCGAAGTGAGGAGAGAAAAGCGTTGGACGGGGATGTAGGAGGCGGGAGGAGCGGATTTGGAGTTTTTGGAAAATTTTTCGGCGTAGAGGAGTCTTACGCCAGCCGGAACGCTAGCCAGAACGTCGCCGTGCGTGCTTTGAGTGGTGAGATCGTGGAGTTTCGTGTGGACAACTCTGGGACGACGACCAGCCAGACGACCAGCCAGACGATGGACACCCGAGCTTTCGTGCCGACTGACGGGGGGACTCGTTGGTGAAGTTTTGTTTTTTTTTTGTGTATTTTGTGGTAAGTCGGCCTTCCACGTCGTTACGGGACGTGATCAACGCCGTGTATGAGACACGTTTGGTTGCGTGGACCGTTGCGGACGCCGGAGGTCGCCCTTAGTGTCTCACAACGAGACTTAAAGTTTAGATATTTTCTTTTATGATTTTTGCAGCGATTGATTTCCTCGCATCTCGAATTGTTCTTATTAATGAGTCTTAAGTAACGAGACGTGTAAGTTGAAATTTTCTTGGTTGAATAAATTGCCAATATTTTGCGTTTATTTGTTTTAAATTTCGTCTTGTCAAATTATTTTTGAAATCCTTGCCTGGACTCTTCTAGTCCAATCACGTTGCGCCTTTAACGTTGAATTTTGTGTCATATAAAATTTGAGTGTTGTTTGATAAGTTCTTTTTGGTTTCGCTCCACGGAACGGCTGCTACCTTCCGCTTTGTGTATTGATGTTGGTCTGGCATGTGCCAGTGGCGATCCTGACTTCTGTGGTTTTTTTTGTCGTTTGGAGAAAGAGGAGAAGTGCGGCCGTTTAGTGGCGAAGGACCGAGGCGGATTACGAGGACCAAAAATCCTGCCTTGTCACAGTGGTGATCCTGCCAGGATTTCGCTAATTGACAGAGAATTGGTTTATTGTCACTCTTTGGAAGGATCGAATTTCGAATCGGGGGTTCGAAACTAAAGAAGAAAAAAAAATTTGTTTGCATACTGAAAACGCTTAATTCGTTACGTTAAATCATTTCAAGTATCGCGTAACGAGATTCAATTTATTTCATTATCCGTAAAATGAGTAACTCAAGAATTCTACATCTTGTCAATTATACTTGACAAGATGTAGAATTCTTGAGTTACTATATAAAGTAGAGATGATATAAAAAAATTTCATTCCGTAAATTATATTCGATTATAATTTTCCGTAAAGTGTGGCGAAAAAGTTGTTTGTGTTTCGAAATGTGTGTTGTGGAAAAAGTTTGTTCAGTCATTGTTTAATGTTTATGTTCTATACCCAAGGATATTTACACCGACGAAACATATCAGCAGTTTTGAGAGACGATTTGCAGCTACGGACGTTAGAAATTGACACGAAAGGCGTGCTATTGGCTTTCGCATCAAATAATACACCCGAATATTGACCCTGAATAGATTAGAATGATGAAAAACAGAAAAACATTGAAAATCATATCATTTACCGCGTGCCGATAAGGTAGGAGTGTCTGCGCGCCATCTAGTGTTCCCGCGCGAAAACGCTACCGGGAAAAGTCACGAGTGAGTGAAGTGGGCTGCGCTGCACTCGTAGTGTCCGATGCGACTGCCCTCTCGCGGCCCCGCCGGCGTTCGCAACTGTTCCCACCGGCGCTCCAGCCATCGAGCCTTGCACCGGCGCCAGCTGTTATGTCTCGAACGAAAACCCAGCCAAACGAGCCGACGAAATCGTCCAAATTAACGAAACGCAACCTGCCAACGGCGAGCCGATAACCGTCACGATACGTTGGAGAGCCTTCCTGATCACACTGAGTAAGTTACTTTCTTGCATTACATTACTCTCCCCACTGAGACGCGATCAAACTTTACCGTTGCGATTGAACTCCTCTGTCGTTTTTCCGAGCCATGCGACCGCGAGATTGATAACATTTTGATAAGAATTTCGGGCGCTAATCTTCGTTTAACGTTTGTGAACGCTCGGGGTGCCTCGTGTTATCGTTGTGTGGTTAAATCTTTGCGGCAGGATCCTAACCTCAATCTGTTAAAAGTTCTCGGTTTTGGTCAAAAGTAATCTGTTTTGGTGTTGCACATTGTCATTGTACATCCATATTGATAATAATTATTATAAATAATTAAATAATAATGATAATAATAATTAAATTAAATGATAATTATTAAATTTTAATATTATATTATAAAACTATGATGAAATTCAATATCCAAATATTAGTAATTAAAGAATAATAAAGTCAAAAGAAAAAAAAGTAAAAGTTAAACAAATTTTAACAAACAAAAGTATAAAGTTAAACAAATAAAGAGAGGTCATTTACTTTCTATATTTATATATTTTATCACCTGGTGCACCGTGCTGCGCCAGAATGATTGCCGCAAACAAATTTCTTTAAATAATATAATTTATATTAACAACAGGTTGTCGAGCGAGCGTTCGCCGATTCGCGCGGAAATCGAATCGACACGGACAATTGAAATAACGAACAAGTTTTGACTCACAATTTCTGCTATCTCTCTCGTGCGTCCTCTGCCTTGTCTCGC
>JABFPJ010007195.1:0-10180 GCA_022817425.1 Gryon sp. ZL-2020 | reverse complement strand
CATGCTTACGTATACACAATACAAAAATCGAGGGATATGGAATTCGGGTGTCGAAATTTGACTACGTGAGAGTAGTCCGAAGATACTCGAAAAATACACAATGGTACTTCTAAGTCTGGAAAAAATGACTGAGGACCGATAACCACACAAAACATATATTCTATATAATAAAACATAAAAAGTCAAGGATAACGTAGTTTAGAATAAAAACATAACCTCAATTTAATTTTTTTATATTGGCATTACTGAAAGCGATCAAACTAAACTGTTGATTGATATGCTTGCAATAAGAGATTGTTTCCGGTCCCGAATTGTTGCATTATGAGGAAGTCGAGTGTATAACACTCGCAAGAAGTGAGTTATGAAATGCGCAAAAGACTTTCCATGATTCAGTATTGAGTTTGTTGATCAAAGAAATTCTTTTGACCCCACTGGTATGTTTGATTTTTCAACACTCAAATTAACCATTTAGCGAAATGGTTTATCAAATCATATTATATTTCCATTTTAGAAGAAAATAGTAACAAAACTAACATTTCTGTCTCAAAGCACTATTAGAAAATTAAATGTAAAACGCAAAATTACGTATTTAGAATACAAAAAATTATAAGGTAGAAGTACCGGTTTTCAATACCTTAGCTCGGTTTTCGACACAATATGTAAGAAACAGATAGGAATAAGATTTTCAATGTTAAATATCGAAAACCGGTGCCAATACCTCATTTTCTTGTACTTCGAAAGTTTTTATTAAAAATGGACTTAGCGATTTTGAATACAAATTTAGACATACACATTTTTATGTTTGCAGATAAATCAAGTAGACGTAGTTCGAACATTGCTAAGTTGCGGTGCTAATCCGGCAGTTGTAAATAACAAAGGCTTCAATTCTGTCGATGTTTGTGCGAATGAGATCATTCGTCGAGTATATATTGAAGAATTACTTCGAGCCACAGCCGCTTCAGAGTAAATTCAATTTCATTAATTAATTAAATTTCAGTAACTAATCAATTTACTTCAATCAATGTTTTAAGACCCTTGTGATTTTCAGAATAAAACGGGTGGAACAACTACTAGAATCTGGAATTGGTGTGAATTCGTGGGATTCAGATGGCAGCAAAAACACACCCTTACACTGGGCCGCTTGTTATGGAAATAAAGAAATAGTTGCGTGTTTGATAGGTAAACTATAAGAAACATGAAAAAGATAATAAGATAAATGTATTTGTCTGTATTGAATTATTATTAATATTGGAAGATGAATTGTTGTTAAAGACAGAGGCGCTAACGTTAATTCGGAAAACGGCTGTGGCGCAACTCCCCTGCACGATGCTGTGAATCGAGGCGATGCTTCAATCTGCCAAGAACTATTACATGCCGGTGCAAATCCATCTATACAAGCTTTAAAAGGGTAAACACATTTATCATACAAACGTACTTTTATTAAATTAACTAAATTGGACATGTTACTAATTAAAGTTAAATAAAATTTCATATATAATCTCTATTTAATGAAAGTATATTGAGTAATAAGTGGGAAAAGTTTATGATCCCACACTAGCGTGAAGTTCGTAACGCGAGTGTTTGTTCATACTTGTCCTGAACGTGTTGGAAAAAACTTTAAATACATTTTTTTCAACATTTTTAACATTTTGTTACTATTTTAGAACTTTCGCTGGAAAAACCGCATATGATTTATCGCGCGATAACAACGCAATTCAGAGTTTAATTCAACGATACTATCCGAACATCTCGATAAAGGAGAACAATGAAATAATGCACAGCTCGAACTCACAATTTGCGGAGATAAATTTTTGCACGAAAAACTTGACTTCCAACATCAGTCAGCTGTCGATTGAATCAAGCAAATCGACGGATCCACCTTTCGAAATTTCAATTCGTGAGACAAACAATGAAAGTCCAATCCACAATACCACGGAGAGAACGCGAATTTGTAGCTTACTTTGGCCAAGACCAAAAACTGTTATTGAATTAAGTCATTCACTGCCATTTGTTGTAACTAAGGAATTGTTCATATCAATTATTCAGGTAATTTTAATAAATATTAATTTTAAAATCTAATTTAATCTAATTAATTAAAATAATAAAGTTATTAATTTAAATAAGTTAATTGAGCTAATTACTTAGTTATTTTACTAATATATATACTTAAGTAATCATTTTAGTTACTCAATTTACTCATTTTTGTTAATTTAAAGTTAAATCGAATAACTTTACTAATTAAGCTAGTTTGATTAAATTATCTAATAATTTCACTGTTTTAGTTACTTGGTTTTTCTTATCTAGTAATTTACTTTATTAACTAATTTTATCTACTAATTGTTAGCAAGTTTTATAATATTTCTGCTTTAATTATATAAATATTTTAATCCCTCATTGGTGAAGCATAAAAAAGTTTAGTCTTTGGTGAAGCGTATAAGGCCGTCCTTCCTATGTTAAAACATAGAAGCAAAAATGCGACGTTGCCAAAACTCGGTGAGTCAAGAGCGCGCAGCTTGAATTTAAGATTGACATAACATTATTTATGATTGACATATATATATAATTTTTACGGAGACGTGCTTTACATTAGAATGTCAAATTTAATTTTTATTTTAAAAAGCAAATACGGCATTCGAGAATACTTACTTTTCTTGATTTGAATGAATTGTGATTTGCGCGAAGTATAGCGTTTGATTCCATAGCCGACATAACCCCTTAACTTAAAATAACAAAGATGTGACAACGTCATATATTATGATATATATAAATTATATTTGATTACAATTGACTTTCGGTTTGCGCTCCTGATGGTGAGGATCGTGGAATTTTGGATCTTCGCATTTAATGAGAAAAAATAAAGTTTTATGAGATAATTTCAAAGTGACTCGTCACCAAAATAGTTATAGAAGGATTTTGCAAGATTGATTTTACGTATTTTTGCCTTAAATATATATTTTAATTAAAGTTTGACAAGGTAAGACTCTGTCCGTGCGCGTGGTCGTTGACCTAACCTCTGTTCGGGGTACCGCGCTTTTTTCGTGTGGCTCTTGCATGGGGCTTATTTTAACTTCGTAAATTATTTGAAATTTCTCCGAAAGAATTTTATTTATCGTCTGGTAAAGATGATCGCGGCAATCACAGATATGAGAAGGGTAATTTGGGCCCATATGTAATATTTTTTGAAAGAATTGACGCTGATCAAATCAATGATAAAAATCAATTCGGTTTTGCTCGTTGTCTGATGAAAAAGTTTGAAAAACATGTGAAGCTAGGTTTTGGTCTCAAGAAAGCCGGCTATAATAGATTTAAACTTTTTTTCAATAGTTACCAAACTGCAAATGAGATGATTAGATTGTTTAATGAGTTAGATTATTTTAGAGAAAAAAAAGTATGGCTTGCATATATTCCAAGTTATAAATTATATAAGGATTATCTACGGCATTTTTGACAAGAAGGTTTCCCCTAATAACGTTCAAGAGTGGTTGGGTTCGCCTCCTGGTGTGGAGGATCCTTTCCCTGAAATTGTTGAAACAGAGAGAATAAAAAAAGTAGCTAGGGAAGAGATTAATGGAAAAATGCGAATAGTTTTTACTGAAAACAATAGAGGTGACAGAGTTCCAGTTTTGGTGGACTCGGATCTGTTCAAAATCAGGTGCAAAACAACATTAGTTCCAGCAAAAGCTGTTTTCTGGGTTGTGATTGTCGATGTCACTCCTTTCGTTGATCGCCCTCGCAGATGCAATTATTGTCATAGATATGGACACATTGCAAAATTTTGCAAAGACAAGAATAAACCCTTGATCTGTGGTAAATGTTCTCTGCCGGGTCATGAATCAAATGCATGCCAAAATGATATATGTGAATGCGTAAATTGTAAACGAAACGGGATGGACGACACAAATCATTATGTTACTGATAGAAAATGTCCAATTCTCATTTTAAACCAGAAAATTAAAGAGGTTATGGCATACCATAATGTTGACGCCAAAACTGCTAAAGAGTTATTAGAAAATAATAATGGACGTAATCCGCCAGTAAAGAAGAAGACTTTTGCCGAGGCGGTCAAAAGAAACGATCTTGCGGATTTGGTGAGATTAGCTAAGATCCAAGACGATGAAAAGAAAAAAAAGCATTAATTAGAAGACGAGAAAGGGACAGAGAAAGACAAAATATTAGACAAGAAGAATTAATGATAAACAAAAAACCAAAGGAATGTCATAACGGAAGAGAGAAGACTGGAATTAAAAAATAAATTAAAAGAAACAAGAGAACGTTTAAATGAGAACAAACTTCCAGAACAAAATCAATGCGAGATGGATTATGAAAGTGAACTGTTAAAAAGAAAAATGATTTCGAAAGTTGAAAAAGAAGAAGAAAAAAATGAAAACAAAAGAAGTAAAATTAGTGATGGCACAGTTGTTTACGAAAATCTTATGGTAGAAAAATTATCTCAAATCTCTGGCTTAATTATTCCTGAGACTCAGGAATCATTGGATGAGATTTATCCTCATATTGCTGTTCATGATGAATTGTAACAAAAAGAATTTGGTTAGTCCAAGCTGTTTAAATGTTCTCCAGTGGAATTGTCGTGCCATTTCAAACAAAAAACACATCTTAGAATTTCTTGTAAACGCGTATAGAATCGATATCTTTTGTTTAGTGGAAAAATTTTTAAAATCCCATCATAAATTCTCGTTTTCTGGTTTTAAAACTATCTCTTGTGAAAGAGATGATGATAAAAGTGGTGGTGGTATAGCTTTCATTATTAAATATTATTAAAAATTTGAGTCATTAAATGATAAACACGTTAATTTTATCAATTTATGTAAAAGAAATCTTGTAGAAGCTCAAATAATTACACTTTTTACTAAAGATAACAATTTTATTAATTTTATAAATATTTACAGCCCACCTAGATCCTCTAATAATACACAATTTACTGATGATGACTTTTGGCAAAATTTCTATAATTATATTTACGGATTAGAACATTTAATTTTACTTGGCGATTTCAATACGATTAGTGATACTTGGTCAGATGCCATTCATGATAATAGAGAAGGTAGGAAATTTGACAGGGCAATTTCGTCAACTAAACTTGTAATGATGAATAATAATGAGGCAACCTGGTCTTCGGCAGATTAGAATAGTAGATCGACACTTGATCTTACGTTTATTGATCCTCAGTTGGTACCTGTGTGTATGTGGGAGGTTTTAAAATATAAATTCGACAGTGATCATTTTTCTCTGAGAATGTCATTATTTAATCAAAAACAAAAAGTGAAACAATGTCGTCCTAAACTCTCTATTAAATCAGTTGATTGGGTTAGTTTTGAAAAAAAATGCTTAGAAAAAACAAAAGACCTTGAAATTTACGATAATGATAGCTATAATATTCTTGTTAGTAATATTAGAAATTCTATTCTAGAATCTGGTGGCAAAATAGTAACAAAATATAAAACTGATGGAAAATCTAGGCCTACTTGGTGGAACAAAGAGTGTAATGATATAAAAATATAGACAAAAAAACTATTTAAATTTTAAAAATAATTTATCGATTGAAAACTTTAATAAGTACCAAAAAAAGCCACAGAAAAAATGGTAAAAAAAAGATAAATAAAATCTGGAAAGAAAACTGTAGAAACTTTTGTGAGTCCTTAAATATAAACTCAAACGCAGCATTAGTATGGAATAAAATAAACAATATAAAAAAATAATAAAATGCAAAACGAAATTCTTATAATATCCATTCTTAATCAAACAAAATTGATAATGACGTATTTATTCTGGAGCCTTTGATAAAATGACTCCAGAAAACTTTGAATTTAGGGATAGATTGAGGTTTATAAGCACAATTCAACCTAATGAAACAAAAAACAGAAACATTTTTGATTGTCAATTGAATATACAGGAATATAGATCGGCTCTTAATTCGTTCAAGGACAAATCGACTCCTGGTCGAGATCTAATTAATTTCACAATTTTGCGAAAAATCCCAAAAAACATACATGATAAAATTCTGAAGTTCTTTCAGAAGATTATAGACGACGGACTTATTCCAGATTCTTGGACGGAGTATTTTATTATTTTCATTCCTAAACAAAACAAGAACGAGGTTCGCCCAATATCATTAGCAAATTGTTTAATGAAATTATTTGAAAAAATTATTCAAAGAAAAATAGAATATTGGGCTGAAACAAACAATATCATACCGGCTGAGCAAAGCGGATTCCGCAAAGCAAAAAGTTGCTTGCATACTGTAGCTACCCTCGTTACCAACATCCAAATGAATTTTATAAATAAAAAAGATATCAGCTAGTTTATTCCTTGACATTCAAGGTACGTATGATAATGCGGACCCGTATCTGTTGAGTAGAGAACTTTGGCGCAGAGGGTTGCCCTGCAATGTAAATAGAATAATATATAATTTAATTAAAAAAAGGAATGTTAGTGCGTATAATGAAGGAGAATTAATGGATACTAGAACAACCATAAAGGGAGTTCCGCAGGGGTCTGTTCTCAGCCCAATACTCTTTAATTTGTATTTAACGTCTTTTAAATCATGTCTTCCAGATCATGTCAATTTCCTTCAATACGCTGACGACATAGTCCTATATGTCGAAGGTAACAATTTGAGAGGTTCTTGTGATTTATTAAACTATGCCTTGAATGAGGTAGCTGGTTTTCTTGACAGACTTTGCTTGAAAATCTCTGGGTCCAAGACAAAGGTCTTGATTTTTTCTAAAACTGACAAAAGATTGGAGTATGAGAATCTAGAAAATAAAATCAAATTATATGATGAACAAATTCAGTTAGTTGATTTAATAAGATATTTGGGATTTATGTTAAAATATAATTTATCATGGGATATTCATATTAGAAAAACTTGTTCAATCTCTAAAAAACTAAAAGAAGTAATTAAATCTGTAGCTAGAATTAAGTGGGGTAGTCATCCTCAAATATTAATAAATATATAAGTGTCACGCGGTGGACCGTGTTCCACCGCGCAGACTTCCGCGGGCTTTAAAGTAAAAAAAAACAACGCAAAACAAGAACAAAAAAAAATACAGGATCGCCGAAAGAACGGTTTGGCAAAGATTTCCGCCGGTACGGCAACGGACAAATAAAACAAAATAAAAAGAAAAGCAACTCACGATATAAAAAATATCAAAAAAAAAAAGAAGAGCTGCTTGGCTGTGTTGACTGGCTCTGGGCTGGCAGTTGGTTGGCAGGCTGCTGGCTGGCGGCTCGCAATGGCACAGTGCGGGGGCGGCTTTAATTTGGCGGGGCGAAACAAGGGCTCACGCACACACTACCGGGCATGACAACGTTGGTCGGCCCTCCGCGAGCGCGTGGCAAAGGGCAAGGCGCCACGGCTCGCAGAGTGCGATTCGGGGGTCACGTGTCAACCGGCTCGTCAGGTGCTGCCTAATTAATAGCGACGAACTATTTATCATAGATCGCTCGCTCGGCAGTGATTCTGCGGATCCGTAACCATCGGTTACAATACAAAGGTCTTGTGAGATCTAGGTTAGACTGGAGTTGTCAGATTTTTAACCCGGCAGTGGTCGCGTCAAAATTTAAAAAAAGTTTGTGGTCGCACGTCGGTCATTTCGACCGAAAAGTAAATCGATGTTTTGAGTTGATTTTTTCAACTTTTTATGAAAAATAAATTGTGATATGATTATTATAATCATAACTTGTCTGTTTTATTTATAATTTGTTCATATTAACATAGTTTTTTTAATGTTAAATTTATTAGTTTGAGCAAGGTTACATAAAAAGAAATCAATTTTGTTAATTCTGTTGAAATAATTTATTCTTTAAATTTTTACATTTATTAATTGATTATTATATTTTGTATGAAAAATGTAATAAATATTACACTTTACTTTGAGAAAAAAGAAAAATTAGACCTACCTGATATACTGAACACGAACACAACAATATAGTGACAGACGAAAATTTCACTAACGTTAGTAGTCGCGCTATGGTCGAAACGACCGACGTCTTTTTCAAGCGCTGATTTCACCAAGTGAAATTCCCTAAATTGAAATACGAGATACGTAATCAGATGCAGAAATTTTCAAACTTTAATTACGTATATAGCAAAAATATGCGTTCCATTTGAAAAATAACCGAAAAAAGCAAAAAACTGAAAAGGGCGGGGAAATGACCGTGGGCGCGATCACTCCCGGGTTAATTTGACCACAAAAAAGAATCTCAAAATGTTGGATGAGACGCAATATGCTGCTCTCAGAACTGCAATGGGTATGATGAGAACTACTCCAACAAATATATTGTTAGACATGGCTGGTGAACCCCCCCCCCCCCTACATGCTAGAAGAAGATACCTCACGCAGAAATTTATTTTGAAAGTATTCTCCTTCAAAAATAATCGCATAAATTGGCAATTTTAAACCTAAGTGATAATGTAAAATATCATAATAATAGTACACTTGAACCCCGCGGAATGCACGAGCTCGGGACCGGAAGTTTCGCGGGATGCACGTATAATTTGATGAGTGGCGCGCCTGCGCATTCGCCCGTCTTATTCTTTTATTGGTTATGTGTGACAGGATATAGTACTATGTGTGACAATATTTAAATATATTATAAAATTGAATAAAAAAAATATAATTTCTGTAAGAACTAATTATTACTTAGTCCTTTTCTAACATTAATAAATTTAAAATGCTTTAATAATTATTTTAAAATAATTATTTAATATATTATTTTTAATATTAACAATATATACATTTAAATATAATGAAGATTTAAATTTCGCGCTCTTTATACGCGAAACGGATATCGTGCATTCTACGAATAAAAATCCGTGCGTCCGGCGAGGTCGTGCGTTCTGCGAATGTGCATTCTGCGGGGTTCAAGTGTAGTATTAAATCAAATTTAGTAGAAACAAAAATTGAGATAAACGATCTCATAAATGAACTGATCACTTTTGATAATCCTGGTATTTTCAACTTTAAATATGATATTAAATTTATTAATATTTAATATAAATGATAAAATTAACTGTGATAAAGGATATACTTTTGTTAATTTTAAATAGAAAATAATGATGAAAAGAAAAAAAATAGAATAATTGATAATAATTTTAACAAATATATCGAAAATAATAAACCGGATTATACCTTAATTTACACTGATGGATCAAAAGATCCTGTATCAGAAAGAATAGGCTTCGCTGTTTAGTGCCCTAAAGAAAACTTCACGTTAAAACTGAGAATAAATCCAATTTTTTCCATTTTTCAGGCTGATGCCTTTGCAATAAATAGAGCTATTAATTTAATATTAGACAAAAATTTGAAAAAAATCTCTGATTAGTACTGACAAACGTGGCAATCAAGATCATTGTATTTATAATATTAAGTTATTATTTTCAATGGCCGTAGATAAGGGTTTAAATATAGAATTCCTCTGGGTCCCTAGTCATTGTGGCATTTCAGGTAACGAAGTGGTTGATAAACTTGCAGGAGAGTCACAACATCTAGAACGAATCAGTATTAATAAATTCTATCATTATAATGCAGATAGTAAATTGATGGTAGATTTGAAACGAAACTCTATTGATTATATTAAAAATCAAAGTACAGTTAAAGGTGTGACTTACTTTGAAAATAAAAAACAAATTTTAAATAAACCTTGGTTTAGATTAGTTGATAAAAAAAGAGACATGATATGTCGTATTTCAAGACTGAGATCAGGACATACTTGCTGCTCATCTCATTTGAATGCGAAAAATATTAAAGATGACAAGAGTTGTGAATGTGGCTGGCATAGAGATGTGCTGCCGTCATTTTGCCGGTCAAATGACCGTCATTTGACGGTAAAATGACGGTCACTGACAGAGATAATACTGACCGTCAAATGACAGTCAGTGACGGAAAATTTTGTGACCGGTCAAATTTCCATCTATATAGATGACAAAATAATTTTTTTATTACATTTTTTAAATAAAAGTAAAAAAATAACATTTACGTATATAAATAAACATTTTAGTTACATAAAACATCTGGTTATAAAATAAAAAACATTATGACTCAAATATATCTGTCAAATATATCTATCACGATCACGTGATCACGGCGCCAAGAAACAATTGGGCAAATATGCAGGACAAAACCAAGATTTAAGATTCGACGACAAAGAGAACGAGCTT